>BMAW01075519.1:609696-650638 GCA_019974015.1 Nephila pilipes
AATGGAACTGAAAGTAGAGTCAAATTAAGCAGAAATAAAAATATTTGCGGGGCCGCCATTTTGGACATTTGTTTTTTAAAACAACTGAAGTGTTTCTTTCTTAACTGTTTCTTGGAATGCTTAGAGAAAAACGCATCGAACATCTTTCACACTGCCGTGAAGTGTATTTTACAGATGTGTTGTTGTTGCTCATCTCCAAACTAGATCAAATCCATGATGTTGATTTTACAGATGTATACTAGGTCTTTAACGAAACACTCAATAAAATAGTTAATTTTATTGTTTTTTTTAGTAAAGAATTCGTTGAGTTATGTCTATGTGAACATAATACAGATGATGATCCCGTTCCATATAAAGCAGTTCTGTTAAGTTAAAGAAATGGTTTTTGTGATGCTCTGTGACCAATCAATTATTTTTGAAATTGTATATAATTATTTGTTTGACATTTAAAAAGGCAGTACGACATTCTTTTAAGGTAACGAAGACGTTAAAATGTCTCATATTGTTTGGACTAGTTTATATTATTTTTATTATCTACAATTCACTTATGTTTATATTCAATATCTTTTATTTAATTGATTTGTATTTTGCATAAAATAATAACATTGTCTCACATATCACTTACCAACAACATCTATATACATATACCTTATATTTATATCAATTGTATATTATTATTAACTGTTGTTCTGTGTGATTCACTTATGTATTTTCAATTTTATGTCTTACCTTTATTATACGTATTCTGTGTAATATAATTACTTATGCTACTCCTAGGCTATCTACTGAGTATTTATCTTTTTTGCGATGGCAATTACCTTGTTTGTCTGAAACGAACTGGGTTTGGCTGGAGACACCATTAGTATCAGTGTACTTGTTCGCCGCACAGTTAGCAGCTGGCAGTAGTTGAAATAAATTAATAGTTTGTTATAAAAATTTCCTTGATCAATTTACGTACTATCGCATATTTTACATATTTTGATTTTATTATTAGAAAACAAAGAGCTCTTGGTTGATTCTAAATATATTATTTATGCTAATTTGATAATTAGAGTGACCGTGGTAGTCTAATGATCGTGGTTGCGGACTCGCTATCGGCATTGTTTCCATCGAGTCATGTGCTCGAGACCTAATGTCATTAAAGACCCGTCATGTAGTGATGCTGTTGCACGTTAAATCTGTCGCGGTTCCAAATCCTCCCGTTGGTGTGGAAATTTGGAGAGGGAAGTGCTAGATCAGTGTGATCTTCATCACTTGACCGAGGTTCAGATTCTTATATATATATATATATATAATGCGTATAGGTCATCCTTATAAAGGAGAGTTGGAGAGTTTAGATATTCGAAACTAAAAACTTGAAGAAAAAAAAGAGTTAGAATAATGCAGAAACCTTTTGAATTTAATTTTTTGAAATCTATATACTCAAGATAAATCGATAAAAATCCTATTAAACATAACAACTTATGTCTATGTTTTCACTCCGCACCCCCATTCCGGTACCCGTATTTGTCTCGAATGAAAATAAATTATTTTGAATATTAATTCAGGAAACATTGTGTTGAAAATTTTCCTCAGCAGTATCACTTCAAAATGCCTTTTATAAGAATTATTTACTTAGGATAATCGCTCGATGCACTTTTACGAAACTATTTCTTCCCCGAAAGGCTGACAAAAGAATTATTTTTCCTTCAGACCCTCTTATTCTAATTCATCTCCGAACGAAAACAAAAATAATGAAACTCGATGCTCGGAACTTTGTGTTGCTGGACGTGTAAATGTATAAATTTTTGAAATATCCCAGATCTTCGGGCTCAAATAATCCAACCGAAAAGAAAGCTCAATCTCTTCTCATAATCCTCAACTACATTGAAGACGGCATGATTCGTTTATTTTAGGAGAAAACTGGAGATGTCGCTTTTCTCTCTTTCCCAAATCTTCTCGGGGAATCCTTGCTTGGATATCCCCCCCTTCCCATCCTTTAGTTGTTTTTCTTTAATCAGTTCTCGTGCCGGCGGTCCTAAATTCATCACTAAGCTGTTCTCCATCTAACGTTCATACATAACTTAAGGCAGAGGCATTACCGGGAAAAGACTAAATAAATAAATAAAAGGCAACAAGAACTCAATGTACGCTTAATTATAGCAACAGGACCCTAAAAGAGAAGATAAAACAAAAGAGGGAGATGGAGGCTAGAGGAAAGGGAAAAATCTTATTATTTTTTTCCCTTTTCTCTCTTCTAAAAGATTTAAAACTCTAATCTTTCTTAGAGAAGAATCAGAACTTTCCACCTTCTCATTCCCCTTGTCCCCCCTCTACAAAGAGAGAGTGAGAGAGAAAAAAAGAAGAGAAGACACGAAACTCTTTTGGTGAAGTTTCCTTACGTGGTGACACACCTACTACCCTCTAATACCACATTTTCATTGTACATAGTACGATGTAAAACTTTACTCTAGTTACTCATCTCGTACTACAAGTCCTGGTTTTAGGAAAAGGAAAGAAAAGGGGCGGTGTTCTAAAGTTCCATCCCCCCACCGCCACTCCCTTTCGGGCTTGGGTGATTGCATCCACCGATACGAAATTGGTTTCGGTAATCTCTTTTGCAATCGGATTTTGACTAAGAATTTAAATGGAAAATCACGGAAAGGAATGGGAATAGGAATACCCACGAGTGGAGCTGGCATCTAATTGGGTCGCGACATTTTCTTGAGTCTTCTTCCTTTCCTTTCCTCTTCCCTCCTTCCATCCCTCGAAGAATCGTCTGCGTAACTCACCCCCTTGTTTCAGAACACAAGCCCGTATCTCCTTCGCTAATCTGAAGCGATTTGTGTTTGCAAATGATTGAAGACATCCTCCTAAGACGACACACGAGCAACCTAGCTGGAAGATATGTTTATGCCCACCGAGTTGTTTTCCGAAAGAGGATTTATCTTCCTGATGAAAACAGAAGCAGATTTTAATAGTTGGATTTATTTATCAAATCTTTTATACTCGAATTCCACCATTTCTCAATGGAAATGAAATGTTTGGGAAAAGAGAAGAGTTTTTTTTTCTGGGAGAAGAAATTATAAATGGATTTGTGTATTTTCTTTCTATTTTGGATCACGCGAATAAAATATTTTTCTGGATATTTTGGGAACTATTTAATAACTGATCATATTTATTTGTATTTTAGATGGCGAAAAAAATATCAGATGTTTTTTTTTTCATTTAATTTTTTTCTTACAATGGAAATATTCAAAAAACAAAACAATTTATAAAATTTAAAATTATAATTTTCCATTAATGAAAGCATTTAAAACTTTTTCACTTTAGAATAATGTCCAAAACTTCAGACACCAGCTCCAGTCTATGTTTTACTAAATATTTCTACAAAAAATAATTGTATAGAATGAAATAAAAATATTCTTAAAAACCTCTGAAAAATGGAATTTTTTCACTATGTTACAATAATTTCTTTCTTGTACCTGCGTCAATTTAAAGGAAAATATTTTTAAGCAGTTAATTTTTAGGAAAATATTTTCAGTATATATCTATAAATTCTGGATCCAATTCTAAGAAGATGAAACATTAAATACATAGGATGTTATCTTTTAATTTTGAAGAGTAAAGGAAAATCACAATCCCTATCCAAAGCGAGTTTGGTTTTGAGTAGGGATTGTGATTGTTTTTTAACATGACACTGATAACTAACACAAGGGCTAATGGCGATGGACCTCGTAATTTTGAGACTTAAATTTAGTAGCGTAAGAAGCTATTCGAGAATTATTGGTGACAAAGAGCTTTGTAATTTTCAGTCAAGGATAAATGGCGATGATGACATTTGAAATTTTCCTTAACTTTCGTAAATTTTCTATCACACTACATGAAAACTATGAGACTCATTTCAATTTAAAATTTCCCAGTCCTCTTTATATTGAGCAGTAAACTTATGTTGAATCAAGATACATATCAATCGAAAAACATAAGTACATTTTTCAGTATCATCATCAAAACAACATTTGTAATGGAGAAAAAAGACATTTTTCTATTCTGTTTCCAAAGGAAAAAAAACTATTTATATTTTTATTCGGAAATGTAAAGAAGTACAAAAAATTATTTTAATCAGGGTGGAGAGAGAGAAAAAGAGAGAATGGTAAATAATAGGGAGAAAAGTAGTGATAACATAAAAATCTTAAATATAACACAGAATGAATTATTATTTTAAAATATTTTTCACTGCTCACTAAATGCATTAGTTTTTGATGATTCTAAAAAGGAGTTCCTATTTTTTTAATTTGTTTGTAGTTCTTTGAATACTTTGTTTTTCGATTCATTGATAATACCATGAATATTTTTAATGAAAATTGTAATATGTTTCACCATTTGAAGATATAAAGTATAGCTTCATTTAAAACTGTATAACAAGAAATTTTTTAAAAAAATATACTATCACCTAGACACATTCACTTTACAAATTATTTCGTCTCTGTATTTAAAGACAGATTGTCACTCTCTGAAACTCTCATTATAGTATCC
This sequence comes from Nephila pilipes, assembly GCA_019974015.1. Lineage (NCBI taxonomy): Eukaryota > Metazoa > Arthropoda > Arachnida > Araneae > Nephilidae > Nephila > Nephila pilipes. The sequence goes on from BMAW01075519.1 coordinate 614,212, forward strand.
TTAAATGCATTGAAACATTTTTTTTTTCATTTCACCAAAGCGTCCTGAATCGTGAACAAAATTAATCAAAAAAAGTTATTCAAATGATTTGTGATTGAGAAAATATATTTATAATGTTAAAATAATATTTGTTAGGGAGTAGCAGATTTCTTTCACAATGATAATTCTTAAAATTGAAGAATATAATTACATCTCTACTTGCATTTCTCATGTTTGGGACATAAGGCCACAGAATTTGTAACAAAGAAAACCTAATCTAATAAGAACACAATAAATGTTCTTATAAAAGCAGCACACAGTTTTGCCATCACGTTGCCAACAGATCTGCACAAGTTTCCCCCAACAAATAATGACTCATCGTACTGTGATTGGGGCACGAAATACATTTTGTCCCAGCTTAACCCTTTGGTCCCCATCCCTTAATACAATGCCAAAATGCATTGGAGGAAGGGTTGAGGTACAATGAGTGGCATCAAAATTCAGTTTGTTACTTCACTGGCGAAGTGATAATTGCTTTACAACTACAATCACGGTTTTATTAATGCTACTGTGATTCAATGGTTTAACTACAGCGCATGCGCATGATTCTGAAATGAAATAACACGGAATGTATCAACAAATAGAGTTTTCTTTTCCTTGATTTCCAAAGGGAATACAGAAATTTCATGTATTGTAAATTGTGAGCTGAAAATAAAATCAAAACTAGTTTGTGAACATGCAGATGCATTCTATGCAGAATCAATTCGTCCTTCACAAGGAAGCTTCTAAAATCATGGATGTCAAAAATACTACGTACATTACCTCTTTTATTCAAATAATGCTTAAAAGTATATTATTTATATAAACAGGACATCTTAAAATGTACATGGATACAATAATGATTTACTTAAACTAAATGTTTAAAATAATGTTTTCAACTTTTTTCATTAAAACAGTTCTTAAATTTACAGTAAAAAATTATCTCAATATTATATTGTAAAAATATATCGAATTTCTTAAAAGAAAGTACACAAAGTAGAGAAAATAAAATACCTCAGAATTTCTACTTAGGTAATGGAAGCATTGGTTCTTATGGAATACTGAATATGAAAGAAAAATATTGTATAAGATTTTAAAATTCATTAATATTTAAATTTGAAGGAGTTATTCTTTTTACTTATATTTAAAATGTTTGTCTCATACATTCAATAATTATTCACTCTAAGCAACGTTGATCAGATTGTATTATATATATATATGTATCATACAAAATTTATTAAACTTTAGCTACTGTCCATATGTCATGATGAAGTACCAAATAGAATAACATGACACTTTTGTGGCATCATTTGAAAAAAGAGAAAATTTGGAAGGAATTAAAAGTTTTCAGATTCTAGCAGATTTTCCCCTAATTTTTTTAATATAGCTGTTAATGGGGCTAGAGAAGCTAATGGATAAATAAGATTCGCGCAACTTTAAAGTGAAAGTTAAAATAGTTTAAATTTAAAAAAGGATTGGCTTCAAAAATAATTGATTTTTAAATAGAGAGAATAAATTTAATTTATTTCTCTTTCACACTCGCACACACAATTTGAGTACTTTTTTCAAGAGACTTCAAAATATTTTTTTTCTTCTATTTAGCATTTCTGATTTTTGTAAGGGGTCATGACAAAAAAAATTTAAAAAAAATTGTGAAATAAAGTATAAGCTTTTTGTACAAAATATCTTACATTTAACTATATTCAACGATTTTTTTAAATTTTTTTTTATATTTTAGCTCGTAAAAGGAACAGGAATAAAAGACTAACATTCTAAAAATTAGTTAAAATTTAGAAGTATTATAATAATAAAAAAACTGTTTGTTATATGACGTTTATTTTTGCGTGAAAAAGTTCATAAATTTTAACTGCAATACTTGCTTAAAATAAAAAGTTTTTCTACTTGTGAAACAATAAGAAAAATATAATATATTATTTTAATTTTAAAAGTGATCTTATCCTTTAAAATATTTGAAGATAAATCAGTTTAAAATTTTTATTTTGATTGCATTATAAATTATTTGGCTACAGATTAAGTTCGTAAATAAAGCAAAGAATCTATAGCAGTTTTTTTTATTACTAGATAATTTAATAGATTGAACATTCTTTGTTATATTTTATTTTGTGACAAAAATATACATGAAATATATCGTCACGTAATTATCACATTTGCATAGCAGAGTTTTGTCTCGAATCTGATATTTCTTTTCTTCCCCGCATATAATATATATCTCCAATTTACTTTTTCTATTATTTATTACTAAATATACGCGTGAGTACATATTTTTCTTGCATACATACTTACAATTTGACTCTTATTATTTATTCTTCCCTGCAAATGTTAACTTTAATTACATTAAGAAGTAAAAATTTTACTTGAAACATTGATTATTTACATGAGTAAAAATTATCGATACTTTTTACAAAACATTATGTATGAACTTTAATTAATAATTATGTAACAATAGCCTCACACACGTGTTTAGAAATATGAGTGTTTAAGTTTTGTAATTGAATGAGATTTATAACTCTGTTCATAAGGAAGCAAATGCGAATGGGGAAAGATACTTTAATTTAAGCAACAAGTTTAAGTTAAATGTTAATGGTTTAATTTCTGCGTAATTTTAAAATCTAAATTAATAAATGTTATGACGAAAAATAACATGCTGTCTTTAAAAACTGAAGTACAGCGAAGAAGTAATTTCTTTTATTTTAGTGGTAAGAACTTTTATGCCTGTAAACCCAACAAGTACAAGAAAAAAACGATTGGAATTATTCTCAATTTTTACCTAAAAATAAAGAAAAGTAAAAATAAAATAATATTGGAGAAATGAAATATGTATAGAATTTAGAGAAAACCCTTTAATTCTGCCCAGAAATTCATGATATTCGAGTTATCACTTACATTTAAGTTATTCTTTTGTAAAGTCAATTTATTTGGTACAGAGGCTGTAATAAAAGAGAAATTTATTGACACAGACGAAATATATCCAACAAAAAGCAAGAGGTTTCATCCATACTACTGAGAATATCTATATATTTTCTATTCTTGTATTTTATAGCCATCAAAATAAATTTAAAAAGAAACAGTGCATGGATTCAGTTGAATTTTAAAACAATTTCCGAAGGAAATTTAAATTTCAGTAGAGAACTTTCTAAAGTTTTCGAAACTCTCGTTCCTTGAAATCAATTAAATTTTCAAATATTCCCTTTTTATTCTACTATTTCTTTACATTTTTGAAAGTTTTACTAAATTTGAAATTTTGATGTCTCGTAAAACATATTTCAGTATTTTTGATTATCTGTTTTGGAATCTTATTTAACAATTTTTAAAGTTGTTGTTCGTGTAAATTGTACAAGAATTTTAAGAATATGCGAAAAAGTAATTTTTAGCGCAATTGCAGAACTTAAAATCTTCCTTAATAAAGTATAATAATAAACTATATAATAATGCTAAATAAAACATAATTTTCTCTTTTAAATGATTATGAATGATTACTTCTTTAAAAGTTAGTGTATATTTCATGAACAATTTTAATGAATTAAACTGTTTCGATGAATTGTGAAAACTTGTAATTATCGAGCTTTTTCAGGGCTGTCAATGATTCCTCTGAAGGAAAAAAAATTCGTTTCTTTAAATTTAAAAATAAAAATAAAATTCGATTTTTATATTTTTCCAAATTGAAAGAAAATAAAAGAATAGTGTGTCTTTTGAAAATAGATTATCATAGCTTAGTAAACTTTGATAATTTCTTAAAACTGTAAACTTTTTACGAAGATCTTTAAGGATAAAATTATTTTATAATAATATTGCATATATTATTGATTGAAGCTCTTTAAAATAGTTTTATGTAAAATATTACAAAATTATAATTGATAAACTGAACTTATAATCTAAATATTAGACTTTTTTAATGCTGCACAATTTCGATTAATGAAGTAAAACAGAACATTGCTATATATTGTAATATAAATAAACTCGTACCTCAAAACATTCAAAACTCTTATATAAAAATATGTTATAAACTTCCTTCGATAAAACATAACAAAAAGGAGACTTCTTAGATATTTTTTTTTAAAAAATAAGGTTAACTCTTACTTTAGCTGAAGAGTCTTAAGGTAGCCCCATTTTAAACTTTAATACTCAGCAAATTGAGTAATTGGATTCATACGAAGTGTTGTTACTAAGGATTAGCCACTCTTTAGGTCTATAAGCTATTTAATCGACTTATGTCAGTTTTAAAGATTTAACACTCCTTTAATCTTATTCTAAACTGATATAGTAATAGTGTTAACACGTTTAACGGGATTAATGGATTTTTTGGAAGGCATCTCTGTCAATTTCAGATGAGCATTTTTTCCTCTTAACTTATTTTTGTCACTCAACGTTGTTGAGTGGTCAGAGATTAATTTGAACATTTTTTAATGTTCTCCTTCTTTGCATCACTTTGACATTGGAGGAGATTAGAAGTTTTTTTAAAAAGCAATTAACTTCTATTTTAACAATTAAAGTTTTTGTCTTTATTTTTCACCATTTCGTTGAGAAGTGGTTTTTGCCACTCAGTGTTATTTGCAAGTATATTAATTATTTATAAGCATTATTTTTTAAATATAACACTGAACATTAAAAACAAACATAACTTGCATTTTTTACTTTCATTTGAATGATTTAATTTATTCATATTATCTGCTGTTATAAAATCCGTTCCTTATTGTTTCAAAATTATTTACAAATTCTTTTCGTTTCTATTTATTTTTTAAAATACCCATTTTGTTACTTTATTCTTCCTGAAATAATCTTACTGTTGTAACAATAAAACTATTCATAGCGTTTAAAATGAAATTTGAGAATGTTTTTTGAGCAACTAGGAATACAAATTTATGTAGTAAACAGATAATAACCAATACTGATCAAAATAAATCGAAAATTTCAAATCCCGATATTTTTTCCCGAATTTTATACGTAGCTAAATTAATTGAAAGATTGGATTATTTTACTTTGAAGTTTTATCATATCAATTATCATATATCAATATGGCATGTTTAAAAATTATAAGAAATTCTAAGAAGTCATCAAAAGTATCTGAAAGTTCTGGGAATTTTTACTTTTTTAAACTATAGGGAAAACAAATTACTTTTTATCTTTTGTTGTATGGATGTAAAAATTTTAAAAATACGTGAAAGAAGGAATTATACTTTTATAATAATCTAAAAGTTAACTTATCTAAATTTTTAAGAATTCATTTTCATAACTGATGTATAGTATGGTGGTAAATGAAATTTTGTAATTGTTTTAAAGATAGTTATCTATATAAGTACTCCAATATTTGTAATAGGTTAATATCTATATATTTTGTTGTGTGATTGATATTATTACTTTTATCATCCAATCATTTTTATCCTTGCTCTTTTGCCTATGAAGAACTTCACAAAATGATCTTAGAAAATAAAATAAAATAAAATAAATAAATAAATAAAAAAAAAACACGTAGAAAATAATTTTATTGCTAAAATGAATTAAATGTATGGGAAACATATCATATTAAGCATGTCATTGGAGTTAAATGGCTTTATGATTAAAATTCTTTCAATAATTTGAATTGTGTGGATAATGATGGTCTTCATGTAAAATTACACGCGTAAAAATGACACAGCGTTTATAATTATATGGGATTCAAGAACATTTCCTGATATATTTATTAAAATGTATACAAACATTATGAGGATATATATCTCTTACTTAAAAAAATAAATATGAAATATTAATAATTTCAAATGATTAGAATACTTTTTACTATTCAATTTTTGAATGGAACTCTTAAAAATAAAACGCTATAAAGAATTCTGTAAATAATGATGAGGTGGCTTTATTTTATTAAAACATTTGTTGTAATAACTATTATTTTTAAAAATAGAAATGATTGCTGGCTTCAGCGTAAAATTGTTTGATTACATAATTTGTTAAATAAAAGTGCTATACTAGACACAAACATGAGATTAAGATTTGAATTGTTGAAATTTAAATCATGGTCTATTAGCTGAGGATCTCGTAATTCTGAGTTACAGTCAGTAGAGTTGTATGTCATTTTAGAAGGTATTTTAATTTCTGACTTTCCACATAACAACACGTTATGATACATTGCAATTCATCTGTAGGGATACGAAGACTTTTAGATCAAATAATGGAAATGGAAAGCTGGTTAATTGATTGGTTTAAGTTATCGTTGCTCTAGAGCATCTCAAAGAATATTGAAGACAGAACTTATGGGCCACGGTAGCCTGGAGATCATAGTTGTGGATTCGCGGCGGGCATTGCTTTTTTCATAATCATGGGTTCGAGCCTCAATGCCGTTAAAGATCCGCCATGTAGAAGGGTTGATACACTTCAAATCAGGTTGAAATCCTAGATCCTCCAAATGGCTTGGATATTTGAAGAGGGAAATGCCTTCTCAGATGTCGTCCACGTCACTTGATCTAGGTTCAGAATTACGAGATCCGTTACCAATAGTCCTCGCGTTTGTTCTCAGCGTGACGTTAATAAACAATCATTCATGATTAAATCTATAATTCTTTTCCCTAATCAAGTGAAGAGGACAACACCTCCTAGTTAAAGCCTTTCTCTGTTAAATACACCACATGCAGACTTTGAGATCCAGTTCAATTCCATTACAGTCTCCTTAATTTAAGGGAACAGGTTGGTTATTTTGGCAAAAAATTATCAATAAACACCGAAACAAATTGGAAGAGTGGATGCTGTAATATATATATATATATATATATATATATATATATATATATATATATATATATATATATATATATATATATATAAGATAAAGCAATGAATTTATACTTAAAAAAACCAACGTTTTTATATAGTGGCAAAGTTTATTAAGAAAAAATATTGAAATATTAGTTAAAACTGGTCGCAAATATCTAAATATTGCATTGTTAGGCAAGTAAGAACGGTTCCTGAAATTTCAGAGCTCTAGCTTGATGGCAAGTTGGTTAATTTAACGATAGAAAATTTGATGACACACTGATACACACACACACACACAGAAACACACACCAAGTGAAATACATAAAAACGTTAAAAGTAACTAAAATTAATTAATTCATCCGGTAAATTAAATGGTTGGAATGCAGTTTAACCCAATCACTCTTGGCGACAAGAATTATTCAGTATTTTTCCAGATGTGGCTACCCTGGTCCGTTTTACGGACTTAACGTTCAGCCAAACAAAAAAATCGCTAAGTTTGGTGCCAATTTTTGAAATCCCGCCAAGTGTTTGGGATAAACTGCATTATTGAAGAAAATACTAGCTAAAACTTGTCGCAAATGTCTAAATATCGCATTGTTTGGCGAGTGAGAACGATTCCCAAGGTTTCAGAGTTCTAGCTTCATGGGAAGTTGGTTAAATTAACGATCAAAAATTTGATGACACACACACACACCAAGTGAAATTCAGAAAAACGTTTTAAAAACATAAAAGTAAGAGAACATTTAAAATCCAAAATCAACATTATATATCTATATATCTATATATATATAATTGTAATATTCTCTCCATATTTAATTCTGAATTTCTGTTTTGTCTTTAAAAGAATATATATTGCAATTTATTCTTAAACAATTATGCTGTTTTGAAATTAATATTTTACTAATATACATATTATGTAATATTTCATTTAAATTGACAGAATAGGTTTTTCTTTTTATCAAAATGAATGAATAAATAAATGGTAAATTAATAAAAATACTAAAAACCCCTACCCATATTCTATATTTTTTTCTGTTGAATTACATTGCTGTAAATTATTAATTTTGTATTTAAATGCCTAATTTTATAAGAACTGAAGGTTGGCTTGATATTTTTCTAGCAATATATGTTAGTATAAATTATTATTTAACTTTATTTAATACACTAAAATTAAAATGTTAAATTTTAAAATAACTTTTCGTTTTATAATTTAATTACAATCTCTATTATGGGATTTACGTTTACCTTATGATATTTCTTATTAATGTATTCAAAATTTAAGTCGTTGATTAATTTCATTAAATATTGGTATTTCAAGATGAATTCACTTTATAAATGTATGATATGTTTTTCATGTTTGAATGAACTGTTTTTTTATTGATAAATATATTTATTCAATAATATTATTTTATTAATAAATGTGAATTTTAATTTAATAAACTCTGTTTCTTTATGAAAAACCACTATTTCTTAGAAAGCTCTTCAATAAGCATGATATTGAACGAATCATTATAACATTTCATTCCACAGATTTTAAATAAGGAACGAGTTTCTAAACATTGATAGTTGTCTGCTTCGAAAGATATCACCCTAAAACTTTTAAAAACTTAGTTTAAATATTTTAAAACTTTATCAATCTAATTTATTCATTAATTATAAATATTTAATCAAAGTAATTCATTTTTGTTTTGATAAACATTAAAAAAAAAAGGTATGGAAAAAGGTTTTAGTCCTTAATCTATATTTGAAGTAACAAAATTTGGGTTCTAAATTAATAAATATTAATCAAAATGACATTTAATAATAACTCAAAATGCTGATTTAATAATAACTTGCAAGAAAATAAGCGATAGTAAAGTAGTCGTTTTAAATAAGGTAAATTTGTTATTGAACATAAAAATTCAAGTACTGTTTGAAACATGCCTAAGAAAGAAATTATATGTAAACAATATGTTCTTTATTGCATTTAACCATTCTTTAAAGGTGAAAATATTATTATTGTATTATATTATCAGATATTTGTTGATTACATTCGTGGCCGTGGAAGTCTAGCAGTCATGGGCGTTGACTGCCGTCCTTCGATTTTGTCGAGTTGTAGGTTCGAGCCTTGGTGCCACGAAAGACTCTCCGCGGAGCCGGTGTTGATGCACGTTAAATCTGTCAAGGCTTAAGGTCCTCCCTTTGGCGCAGTGGGGGAGGCTGGGAGAGTAAGGTGCCAGCTCAGGAATTGTCTTCATCACTTGACCGAGGTTCAAAATTGCGAGGTCCGTCGCCAATAATCCTCGTGTTGCTTTTAGGGCGACGCGAATTACAACCAACCAAGTCCATCAATTACATTCATTTATAATACTGATTATAATATAGTGCCGAATTTAATTTCTAAATTAAATTATATTTAAATAAGCTACTTTCATTGAAAAATACTTTTCCAAAGTCATTAATACATGTTTGAATAATTATAGTACAAAAAAAAGTTAAAAATATTTTAAAAAAAGACTCACATAGGAAACTTCAATGCATTACATGTTTGAAAATCATTGTATAATGAGGTAGGTTATTGTTCACACACAAATCATTCAAGAGAGTTTCAGTAAAAACAAGAGCTATTGTTTAATTTCTCATCTACTTGAAGAAAAGAGTTTTGAGGTTGAAAAACCAGCATTGGTTATTTGATTAATTTTTACGTTTAACATTTAAACATGTATGTTAATAAAAATTAAAAATTTCGTATTGAAGATATTTGAGAATTTTTCTGTGCATTTCATTGTATTAGTGATAATAAAATTCCCTGAGATAGTGAGATTTTCTATTTTTTGGGAAGCACATTGTTTGTTTTTTAAATAAATAATTTTTTGAGATATATGGATAATAAATAATTATTTGAAATAAAATCATTGTTTTCATATATTCTCTTTAATAAAGGTTTAAACAACTAACTAACAAGATAATACTCCTAAAACTTTCACGATAATCTCTCTTTTGTTCATTTGTAATTGTGTATGTTTTGCGTCTTTATATTACTAAATTTTTTTTTTTTTTATGTTATGAGCATCTTAAATGTTAATATACATTTATTGGTTACTGAATAGACACTTTATAAGAGTAGAGAATTGATCATATTCTTTTCTACTATAACTTATTTTAAATTTAGTTTTAATTTTAAGTCTCCTAATTTAACAACTTACGCATGTTATTTAAAATACCTCTTACAAAACAATTTTCCAAAAAATAATTATTTTAAAGTAGGGCAATAATCTATTAACTTCAAGTTGAATTTATTGATAACTCACAAAATTTTAGTATTATATTCAAGTTATTTTTTTGCATTAAAGGCCGTTTTATATATATGTATACATATTCTGACATTTTATTCACAATAAGTATAATTATATTACTTTATATATGTACCTTATATTTGAATATTGTATTTCCCTTTGCATCTTTACGTTTAATGATGCTTGCTATAAAATTTCAATCAAGTTTTCAGTAAATCTCAAATAATTTATAATTGTAGAAATAAGAAGTAAAATTTATTTAAATAGAACATCGCATATTATAAATTAAAAAATAAACTGCAAGCTCTTTATTTGTTTATAAAAATCAGTGTGATATCTTTCAAAATGTGCTTTCCCCCCTTGAAACCTGTTTGATAAGTGTAATATTCACGAAGCATCTGAAGTAAATGAAAATATTCTTCTTACTTAAAGCTCTTTTTATAAATATTCTTAATGTTATATTATAAATTTTCATAGAAATTTACATTTGTGTTACAGAATTTTCATAACATTTATTCAGTTTTAAATTTCAAGAACAAAAAAGAAATAATTTTGACAAATATTTTCTAAATAAATAAATAAAAGTAAAATAAAATACTGTCCCTTTTTCTAGTAAAATACTATAGCTATACCATTTTTTGAATGTTTATTGAGAATATTAGTCTATTTTCTTTTAGAGGAGATTTTATAAGGTGCTCAGAAACAACGTTATGCTTTAGAAAAAAATGTAAAATTATATGATGGATTTTAAATAAATAGTTCTTTTAATCGTGTATTGTGTGATTTATAATTTAATTTGTTATGTAAAATTTTTTAAGAATAGTTCAGTTAAAATTCGTCAGCAATGTTTTTCTGATTGTATGCCTTAACACAAAATTAACAATGTTTGAGACTGAATGAATAATACGAGTAGGTTATAAATAATAATGAGAAGTTGACAATTTTTGTCGATCAGTTATGTTGTCAACTTTTTGAATTTTTACACTATCTAAAGTGAAAGCATAAATTAAAAAAAATATGAAAGAAACATCCCTAATTCACTTAAAATTTAATCATTGATACTAGTGAATGAAATATTTTTTGTATTAAATTTACTTAATTTTTTTATTTATATTTTTTTTGTTTTTACGTTCAATATTAATTAATAAAATTTAAATGAATAATGTAGTACAGATACCACAGGAAAATGAATGAAATATTTTATACCTTCATACACGTATCTCCAAAATACCTCACACATATCCCATAATTCAAATTATCATTTCTCCCTATCTAGTTGAAGGTAATTTTAGTTTGGTGATAGAATCATGGATAAGTAATAAGATGATTTTGAGTGATATCTGATCTAGAGCAATTGAGGTTGCTATTTCATTTTTACGAACTACATCATCAATGCACTAGCATAATTTTTTAGAGTGATGTCAAATCAGGGGGGTTATGAAAGTACCTATTTTTGACAACTGATGACGTTGTTCAGGTAAACCGGTGTTACTATTCGGATCTATTATATGTTAAATGGTATCTAAACCAATTTGACACTGATTCATTACTTAGTTTTGATTTAGAAATTAATTGCGTCCAAATCAAAATTTGATTCAGTCGCGTAGAATTGTCGTTATCCATTTGCATCGAATTGTCCCCGTCGTATTCATTATTCTAGAAGCTAAGAAACAATGAAAACAATGAGTTGCCTCCTATGAACCTGCTAAAAAGAAGGTGAAATCGGCCGTAAACATTATGGTGATGATTTTCTTGGGATGCGATGGGCATCATATTCATGTACTCAGAAAAGAAAAAATGATCAATAGATAATACTATTGTGAGTCATCCCAGTCCCATTCCTAATACGGTTACTTTTTGAACCCCCTTCTCCTTGTATGTTCATTATTATACACTGGAAACTTAAAAACAACCGTTTACCCAAAACTTATTAATTTCTCTTCAACTAAACATTATTTCAAAAAAAAAAAAAATTAACAAAAATTTATTCTTCTAATTCGGAAAAAACGTCGTAAAAGCCAATCGGATAAAATGACAAAATTGTTCCCCATTTTGTCATTTTATCCTATTGGTTTTTTTCGACGTTTATAAAACCAAACCAATCGGATAAAATAACGAAATGGGGTACAAAATGACAAATAGTGAGATTAAAACGCAAGTTATCTTAAGAGAACATGGTAAAGCTTAAATAATGTCAACATATAAATGATTAAATAAAACTTCAGGGTTTTTTTCCTTCAGAAGATCCAGTATTTATTCGCTCTCACTTCTACAAAATTGATACATATAGTGCATACCAACTCAAGTACATTACGAACAACATCTGAATTCCACTCGTACAAGAATGTTTTTAAAAATAACCTCCCTCTATAATCCGTAAAACAAACGATTCCCAATTCAGCCTAAGTCACGGTACATCGGCCCCGAAAAGGATAACCATTTTCACATAAACAACCCCAAAGGTCAATGGTACTTCCGCGTTCCTACAACCCTTTCGATTGCAAAAACATATCAACTACCGAAAAAGAAGCGAAAAAAACACTCACAATAAAAAGAACCAAAGGAGATAAAGAAGAAAGATATCTAAAATTTCTCGACTTTGTGCGCGAAGTGGACCAAGAAGACACCTCCAGCGAGCGGTAAGGGAAAAGGGATATATCTATGCAGAAGTCAATTTAGCATATTTCATTGCTGGTGTCATCTGCAGTAATCCAATTTCACAGTTGGCTAAGCTTGGTATCCGCACAATGGAAATGGATGGTCATTACCAGGGCTGCTGCCGTCTCCGGGGACAAATCCCCGGCACCCCTGAAATCCCTGGACGGACAGCCCCGAACGTCAGCGGTCGGGGTGGAGGGAGCGTCTTTCAAATTCATCGCAGCCTCACCTTGAATCGTGAAATTAAGGGATCGCTTTTAAATCCCGGTTTGCCCATTCGTTTCGTCGGCCTTTTGTGTCAAGTGGGACACTCGCTGTGCTTGTTTCTGCTTGAAGGATGCGTTTTCGCGCTTCAAGGAAAATGTGCATATGTGTGGCTCTTCACTTGGTCTCTGTTGGGTGCAGAGGAAACTAGTTTTAGTGGACAGGATGGTGCTTTATGCAGTTTTTTTTTTGTCGTTGATATAATTCACATTATTTTTTACTCTTGTTATGAAGCTCATGACAAATCTTTTTTTTTAAAACATTGGAAGTATTTGTAGCAAGGTGCCGAAAATTTCGAAAGTTAATGACAAGTGAAAGGTGTTAGAATGTGGTCCCAAATAAATGAAAGCAAAAAAGAGGGTTATATTTTTAAACCCCATTGTTGGTATTTTTTTTCACTTTATTTAATCTATGAGTAAAGATAGGTTCCAAACTTTCGTTTTTAAATTCATTTTTAAAAAGAAAAAATAATGTCTTAGAAATTACACAGAATATCGAGCTGCAAAAACTGTAATCTCCATGGAATATATATTTTGAATACAGCAAATATCAAAAATCGTTTTTTGGTGAAATTCTTCATGAATCTTGCATATGACCACAATTCTGTTAAATGAGGTAGTAATGGATTTCCCCTATCGACAAGAAAATTTTATCGTCAATTAAATGTAATTAATGGAATATGTTCATACTTCTTGTTTTTTTTATTCATGATACTAATATATTAACGGTTAAAATTGCAATATTTAGCAATAAAGTTTTTAAAACAACGTAAGCTTAATTGCTACAGATGGATCATACATATGCAATCATCTATGTGACTGAAAGCCGTACAAGTGCATAGACTAACGTATGTATGGTATCATCGATTGCAAAAGCATGTAAAAAATGACATAACTTTTTCAAAAATTAATATGTTATTCTTCATAATTTAATAACATTTGATAACATTTTTGAGGTATCTTTATCTCGGGAACTTAAGTCATGATAAACTTTTTATTAAAAATTTGAAAAATAAGATAGATAAATTTGAACAATGGATACACTCTAAAAATATTTCGCTAGGTTCTGAATGAAATTAACATTAAGAGAGTAGAAATAATGTTTTTTTATCTTGTTTTCGGAGGCTTTTTTTCCACACTTTTGAGAATTATGGTATGAATAAACATTTTTTTTATTACATTAGAAACTGAATACATGATTTCAGAAATACGGTATCTGAAATTTATTACATGTTAAAATAATAAAAGCTCGCATTCTTTTTCAATCAGAAATGAAAGCATTAGTCGACAGAATCATGAATCTTCAACACAAAACCTCATTTCCTTCTGTATTGATTTAATAGTCATAATTTAATCGAGTAATCATTAATTTCCCGATTTCCGCTATTTTAAGTTAAAGCAAATAATCTTAAGAAACAACTCTCTCAATTTGAATTGATTAGTTATTCAACTGTAATGTGTTAAGATTTTATCTAAATTTGTCAGAATATTTTTAATCTGATTATACAGACGATTGAACAAGTATATTCTATTGCAGAAAAATACATACATACGTTTATGAAATGGAATGAAAGCATGAAACTTTGTCTGCAGCATATAGGAAAATTTTGAAGATGATAACTCAGAAAAATTGAGTATGCAAAATCAATCAGTAATGTAGATAGCTAGAAATATTAAGTAATTTTCAAATATTAATAGAAATATTTAAGTCTTATCCAGTTGTATTCTTTTTAAATTCAGATATATGTAAAATTTTTAAGAAATACAGAAAAAGGTAGAGTTAACAATCAAAACAAACTAAATACATGTTTACATGCGCTTTGGGAAGTGGATATCGATATAAAATTTTGTAATATCTTTTTGAAGTTTCTTCTTTTAACATTTATTCATAAAACATCATTTAATTTTTGAAGACCATATTGTTCTCACGGCACTAAATGAATTGATCCATATATTTTTAAATGCATTTATAACTCAAAATTGTTTAGTTTTAAAATTGCAAGCATCTTACATTTTTAGCTCAATATATACCTGGCCCATTTAGAAATATTCAACATATTTTAAAGAGATTGTTTTTACAATAAATTAAATTAAATAATAATTAATATGCTGAACATAAAATAATTCATTAATGTTCCCAGCTACTGGGCATTTGAATTCGGAAACTTAAAGGAAATTATAATTATCGTTCCAAATGAAGACAATTAGATTCATTAGATTGCAGTAAAATGTATTTGTAAGACTGAAAACGAGGAAGAATTTTATGTGTTCACGTTTCCCTTTTATTTGAAAAAGTTTTTTGTGTTTATCTTAAGGGTTCTAAGATTGGTAGTTATCTCAACTGAGCGAAACCTACTTTCTCGTCTACCACATAGATAATAATATATTTAAAATTGTATAATAATGCCAAAAATCAGTATTTGGTGAAGTCTCTACCCACTGTAATAAGTATATCAATACCCCGAGGCATCGAATCAAACAAGTTCCGAACCAATATTCGAGGAAAAGCATTCCAGTTTGCTTCTATTCCAACCTAAGCTTCATCTGCACCATATCAGCTACGGGGTGAGAGTCACGAACGAGACACCGATCGATGAAATCACCCACATGTTCAATAGGCAACGCATCCGGTGATTAGGCAGGCCAAGGAAGAAGCTGTATCCGTTGCCCTGAAAGGATGATTTAAGCTTACCTATCAATATACAGGCAAGCATTTTCCTGTTTAAATACTGCTACTGGAATGCATTGAAAGAAGGGAAGGACTTCGGTCCTCAAAATTTCTTTTATATGCCGGTTACTGCTAAATTTACCCCCAATTCTTAGTAGCTGAGATAATCTATGATGCCCAATGATGTCACACACCATCACGTTTGGTGTTTGTCCATTATGACGATGAACAAAGTCCTGCGGAAGTTAGTATTCACCGGTTTAGCATCTAATGCGGGTGTGACCACAACTTAAGTGTTGTTCATCATAAAAGATGATTTGTAACAAATTGACATGCCAGTGTCTATGTTGACAAGCTAGCCAACTGAAAATGTAGGTACTGGTGATTTTATGTGTGGGGAACCTTGTGCAAAGGAATTTTTGCATGTAATGCACTGCGCAGAAATTACCAAATAATTATTAGAGCAGACAATGACACACTTGCATCAGCGCTCCAACGTTATAGCAACGGTCAAGATGTTGCTTTATGGTCCGACACTGGGATATCTTTCATCCCATGCTGATGTAACCTTTCTTCATTCACTGTCAGATTTTCGAAACGTCATGTTCTCTTGATTCCACTGCTTCTATACTCACATCTCTATATAACATTGCCCCCTGAAATACGATTTACTATTTTACGACAAGAAAATGCCTTTCCCGAATGATAAACTTTGATCCTCGTTCAAACTCCATTATTTGCTCATAAGAATTTCAGTGTTGCCCTCGAGACGTTGGAGTATTTCTAGAAGGGTTTATCAGTAGCAGACTATTTAAATGGCAAAATCAGCAATTTAGAATGCAATGTTTAGTCCACTCTTGCATTTTGACTCTAAAATTTTAATCATTTGAATGTAAAATCCTTATGTGTATTTGTTGTAAATTTCAAACCAAGCGCAAGACTTTTTCAATAGGGCTGTAATTTTCCCAAACAGGAGTGTATAGCAATTTTCAAAGACTGTAAAATGACATGATTTAAAGTTTCAGGGGAAAAAACGTTTATGTAAATTGCCTGTATTTCAAAAATTATTTAATACAATTTTATAAAAATGTTTTAAGCTTATAGGTAAAAGTTATTTCTAATTTATTAGTACATAAAATATAATTGTATAAATTTTGCCTCATTCTAAAGTGCAAAATGATTCTGCTGAAATTATTTGAGCAGAAACATTGCTAAAAATATCTAGATGCTATTATTTTACTACACAAGGATTTTCAAGATGACGTTCTGGTTTTGTATTGGGCTATAATTTTTAAAAAAAATCAGAATGATTTCATATACTTTGAACGAATAAGTCGATAAATTCTTCCCTTACTTCAGAAGAAAACAAACAAAAAAATTGTTTTCAGGAAACATTTTGCTATGTTTCTGTTTCAAAACAGGAACTGTGAAATATCTCTTAAAGAAAAAAAAAAACATTTTATACTTTTTGTAAATTATAACTTATTTAGATATAATTAATAAGATTTTTTTTTGAGAATTTATTATAGGTATTTCATTTGGATTAAAGTAAGTCATAAAAATTCAGAAAAAGCTATATTAATTAATTATTACAATGGAAAATGCTTATTTAAAATTAACATTAAAAGTTTATTAAAAGTTATAAAATAAAATTATATTTTATTAAAAATTAAATTATGTTGCGTTTTAAAAGTTATATTTAATTTAATTTATGAATTTGTTTTAATTTAGTTGTTATAATTTATTATTGTGAGATTATACAACAAATAAGTTAAATGTTATTTAAAATTCTTGAAAAGTATAGATTTATTTGAAGCAAACTTTTTTTAAAAAAAGGATTTAAAATTATAAAGCGAAACAGATTTTATTTTATATAGAAGCAGATTTGTTTAAATGAAAACACACATTTAATCGCCTTTAATTTATGCTAAAATCACAAAGTTATACTAGCCACAAATTGATTGCCTCAAAAATACAGTTTTTGTAAACGTGTAGCATAAATTGGGATTGACACTTCAAAAAATGACAAAAATATTAATCACTGTAAATCTAAAGATACTTGCTATGTTTCAAATCATTACCATAATTTTCTTTTTCTAATTTATTTAAAACAAACTAAGGCACTGGGATCGAAAAATATCTTCTGTGTAATTAATACATGCCCCCAGATTCTAAACTCATGCTACATATTTGGAGTGACACAAACCCAACTTCGTAGCGAAACGGTAGAGTCGCAGTGTCTCAGGTAAATTTGGAGAAGCGCAAGAGAGAGGATGTAGATTCGCAGAATGTGAAAAGCTTCTTCTAAAGCATAAGTTACAGCTTTAAAGTTTGTTTGACAAAGGCTGTTTGGAAGTAATTTCTGCCAAGATTTACTGCTATTCTTACGGAAGATTAAGAGTCTCTTTGTTCTTGTTGTGAACAGATTCAAAAAGCGAGGAAGAACAAAAATCTGGCTAAGCTCTTTTAGTAATTTCTTTTACTTTAAATTATACCAGAAACATATTTCATCTAAAAAGTAGTCGAATACCTTATGTTTCTTTTTAAAGACAGTAAAAAATATTCTTTACGGTTATGTAGTACATTTTATCAAGGGGAAATATGTATAAATATCATCCAATGTTTGTATGGAACGATGAAAGTGAAATCATTATTAAATATTTGCAGTACTTAAAGTATAATCTTACATGACTTATTTAATGGCGTTTTAAAACAGAAAAAACACAGGAGAGTACATTTTCATTAAAAAATAATACACTTTATTATCGAGTTTTTTTTAATAAATAAGACAAAGAAGAAAGAAATTTTTAAGAAAATATTTCATTAAGAAATTTTTCATTTTTATTGTATATCTTTGTTTGCAATAACTTTAACATTATTTTTCAAACCCACTGCATTAAACCGATAAAACAATTATATTTCGAATACTCATCTTTAGAAGACTGCTCATACTCCTATAATTTCATTAATTATTTACATTAATTTTTTTTTTTGTAAAAAGATGATGGTACGCAAATATTTTTAACAAAGCAAAAACTTTTCGTCAGTTTACAGTTTACTGCAGAGAGTATTAAACGATACTCTTCGAATTTTTTGAGATGCAAACATTAGCTTTAATAGAAAAAGTAACTTTTAATACAAATACAAAATTATGACAAATTTAAAATAAAAAACATTGTGTCTTCATCTGCTAAAATTTTTAAAGCGAAGGGAAAAGGTAAGTAAATGTTTTTTTTTATTTAGATTTAAAACTTTATGAATTTGTATTTTTTGAGATAAAAAAAGAAAAGGGAAAATTGAAGTTTGTTTATATAAAGTGAAAAAAGACAATTTCAAAATAAATGTTGTAATACTGAAAAGATGATAATGAGTAACAATTACCTGCACTACTAAATTTTGAAACTAACAAAAGCATAACTGCAAATTTTATTGAAAGCAATGAAATGATTTTTACAAGTATTCTGCTAATTTTCTCTGAAGATGTCTATAAATTTCATAGTATATATATATATATATATATATATATATATATATATATATATGTTATTATATTTAAATATTGGAAGAGTTTTACCGTTGGCAATTTGTTTTTTGTGTAACATTAAGAATATAAAAAAAATACATAAAATATTAAATGTTTCATCAAAATTTTGAGAAATTTTATTTTAAAAGTAATCATGATTCTTAATAGAAGAGATTACCATTCTCTTTAATGAAATATTTTCCTAAGCCCTCGTAATATGTTAATACTTATTCAAATAATTTTTTTTTTATCTAATGCACGTTTAATAATATAAAGTAATATCTGTATTATATCATTCAACTGACTGACAACGCTAAGGCACATACTTTTCCCATTGGTATCATTTTTAGGCACCAACTTCTCTGTATCGTTAAGATCTGAGTTACTTCACTATAACTATTACCAAATGCTAATACCGAAATATAGCATCCCAAAAAATGACAGAAACTGATACAGAATTGAAAATATTTCATATCACCAGCTGAATTTCACCAAACTTAAGCTTCGTGTAACCTCATTCCACTTCACACCCAGAGATTGCTCGCCAAATGTGTGAAGAGAAGGGTGAAGATTTGCCATTGCATATGCATTCGCGAAAACCGGAGTTCTTCTTTAGGCAAACATTTTAGCCCGAAGCATTCTCGTCAAGTCGTGATTGGATGTCGAACTGCTCTGTGACGTCACTGCTTAGAGCGTCTTTCCTGCGATGCTTCGGCGTGGCGATGGGAAGATAGGATAAAGGAGCTGGGGAAGGAATATATCCTTTCCCCCTCTTCCCCTAACGCGCAGAAATTTCAGAGTTTGAAGGGAAGGGGAAAGCATTTGTGTTGTTACAGAGTTGATGTAATGTGGAACGCGAGAGGTGGATGGGAGAATTGCTTTCTCAAAATTTTAACCATGGGTGCACCAGACTTGGCGACTCAGCATTCCTTTTTTATGTGCCGGATGTTAAAGAAATCATAAAGTGATGGAATTGAAATTTCTATAATTTTATAAACGGTTTGAAAACAAAATTTTAACATTTGTGTTATTTTTCAACATTTGGAATATTAGAACCGTACACTAGTACAATGTGAGGAGAATAAAAATGATTAAGTTCAATTTATTCAAAATTGTGTGCAATACATAGTTCTATTATTAGTTCCCCTCACGGGCATTAGAATTTCTTCTATTGCCCGTGATTTCTTCTATTGCTAGAATCTATGAAAGATGAGTTCTAGTTGTTTTTGGTGGTTAACTTTAATGTTACCGAATTTCTCAAGAGTGGAACTTAATGATCAACCCATAAAAAAAACTTTTTTTTTCATTTCAATAATTTGAAAAGTGTTACATATATAAGTAACTTTAAGACTATAAATTATCATGTTTATTTTAAGACATTGTTATTTTATGTTTATTTAATTTTGAATTTTGAATAGTGATTGATAGAAGCCAAAACATACTATGAGGAAATTATAAATAATCATTACTTACTATAGTAAGAGCATTTTCTCAAATCTTTACACTTTGGATAAAAGTTAGCAATACTTTTTAAAAACTGATAATGTTAATAAATAATAATATGGACGATAAGTATTTTTTTCCCCATTATTCTTTTGTAATATACACATAGTTTATTATAAATGAATTTCAAAGAAAATTCACAAATTCTACACCAACGTGAGGATATTGAGCCTTGACAGATTGAAAGCGCCTCAGCATTTCTGTACAATGGTTATTTCAGTGGAATCAGGACTCGAATACATGATTTGACAGAAAGAACTCTGACCAAAAGATCGCGACTGTATTATCGCGGCCGGATACATTCAATTTTAGGTGTAATCAGGTTGTTTTTCAAATTGTACCGAATGTTTCCTGTTGTAAAGGAAAGAGGTAATTTGACTGTTGCCCTTCAACTTTCATTCTTATGAGATACGGAGGAAGATTTGTGATTGTTTAGCAACATGAGGGCAACTGGTGATGGACATTGTAATTTCTGTCAAGTGATGAAGATGACATCTGAGCTAGCACCTCCTTCTCTAATTTTCCACATTTTTCGGAAGAACTTGAGACTTCGACCACATATAACGTGCTACAGCCCCACTACACATAAAGTCTTTGGTAGTTGGAAAGACTCGAATCCATGACTCGATGAAAACAATGTCGCTCATAAGTCCGCGACCATGACTACTAGGCTATCATGGCTACTACACAGAAGCAGCTCTATATAGATAAAATGAGATACCGAGCAAAAAGTTAGTAAAAGTCGAGGTAGTTGGGTCCCTGTATTCCTCATATTGAAACTAAACACAGTATGATATTCCTGTTGTTTGAAATTCGTTACTAATTTTTCTGGTCAATATGTAATTACTATTCTAAAAAGTAGAATCACTTCATGTTTCTTTATTGTTTAGCAGGATAACTAAATGTATAGGTATTTGGATGTATAACGTCACAAAATTTTAAGCAAGTTAAATATTGATAAAACAAAGAAAAAGGAGTTTTAAACATTAAATAATCCTTTTTGCTCAAATTGTTATAATCAAAAGCAATATGATGTATTAAATTCTATAAACTGTAAGATGGAAGTAATGAGGCTTTTATAATCACGTTTTCGGCCAAAAATATGTTTTAAAATTTTCAAATTTTACAACATAATCCTTTCAAGCTTGTCTACAATACATTGTTTTCAATGAATGTATTTATTTTCAACTTGTTTTACAAAATTTGAATTTTTTTTTACAGTTAGCCCCTAATAGATCTCAGGAGTTTTGGATCAAAAAATTTTGAACTAATGAAAAAAAGTCTAAAATTTTCTGTATGTATCAGATTATATGACTTCTATACCACAAATTCTTCAAAGAAATATAATTTGCCTTATTATTGCAACAAAATAAGAATAAATAAACACCATTAATATCAATAATGTAGTTAAAAACTTATCTTCCTTTTGCTTAACCTATGAATATTTTTAAGCACAAAGTTAAACTTATTGAATTGCAGCAAAAGAATATACAGAGAGACAACGAAGAATAACTAATATATTAAAAATACACTCATCGTCAAAAAAAGTGTCACCTAGAAGGAATAGTTAGTTTGAAATAATATTTGAAAGTAATGTAGTACTTAGAAACAACTAGAGATGATTAAAAACTGAGAGGATATAACAAAATGTATTGATCAAATGCGAAATCATTACAACTTTCAATATGATGTTTGGCCACCATTATTTCTTATGCATTCTATCATGATATGGAGTCGTAGCCCCTTTACGGTGTCTTAACTATTTTGTATATGTAGCGATACTATGAGTGATACTTTGAGTAGTGTACTATGTAGAATAATAACACTTATTATCCTACGCATAATGAGCTATAGAAAATTTTATTGTAGAGATGAAGTCTTAACAAAACGGCCAATAGCATCTCATAAGTTTTCTATGGGTGACAGATCTAGTGTTGCTGCTGGCCACGTCATAGCGTATATTGCTCCGAGGTAAGCTCTTGAGTTGGTAACGGTGGGAATATGAACGTTGCGTTAATGAGATAGAGTACTAGGATTGGCGGTCACACACAAAAAAAAAGCTACCGGTCAATGGATCTTACTAACGTTCCTTTGAGCTATCAAAGTGGGTCTGCTTAAGACAAAAGATGACTGGGCATCATTCGAGATTGCTCTCCTTACCATTACATTCATTCTTCTGGATGTGTGACTAGTGATACCAAATCACCTATCGTGGCGCTGACAGCTTTGCCTCGATACGTAGATGCGGTTATCCTAGCATCCTTACCAAAGCATAAGCGAGATTCATCACTAAAAATGACCCACTGAGATAGAGTACTAGCATAAGCAGTCACAAAAAATAGCTACCGGTCAATGGATCTTACTAAAGTTCCTTTGAGTTATCAAAATGGATCTGCGGAAGACAAAAGATGACTGGACATCATTCGACATTGCTTTCCTTACCATTACACTCAGTCGTCAGGATGTGTAACTAGTGATAACAAATCACCTATCGTAATACTGACAGCTTTGACTTCATACGCGGATGTGGGTATCATATAATCCTCACCAAAGCATAAGCGAGATTCATCACAAAGATGACCCACTTCCATTCCTATTGCTACTGTTTTGTAGCCTTATTGCCACGGAAGAGTCTCTGGCGACATCTATGGGGCCAGGGGCAATCTCAATAATGATCTCCATGCAAATAATCTAGAAGCAGGTATCCTTCTGCTAACGGTACTGGCCCTTACAAGAGGATGAGGCAAAGAGGGCATCCCTGTTTGCATAATATCCCGATTTGGGACAGTTGGTGTACTTTGCACTTCACGGATACTTCTTCGATTGTTCGGTCTTCTCTACTTAAAGTCCTTGTAGCTCTCCCTGAGCCTACTTGTCGTAAGTGATAACAACCTTGAGCCTAATTCCACCAATAGCATTTGACTGTGACATCTGTACGACTAAATTGATACGTAATTTGCTGGAATGACCCTCCACCTTCATGCCATCCAACGATGCGACCCTTCTCAATAGCATCCAACTGTTTAAACGGATGTCCTTTACATCTCATAACAGTCTTTCTAAACTTCAAAGTAATAAAGGAAATCCAAGCACACTAGAATTAATTTATGCACTTTGGAAGAGCTCTTTTAAAGAGTATTTCGTTGCATTGTAAGTCACGTTTTTGCTGACATCATCGATGTCGACTAGGCTGACACCTTAATCATTTGTATATTTAAATGATGAAACAATTTCTTTACTTGTACTTTAGTACCTTACTTTACACTTGGTGCAACTTTTTGAAACGACGCGTTTGTAAAAATAATTGAAGATACAAGAAGATAAAAGTAACAGTGCCACACACAACACACACATATATGAATCATAAATATAAAAATAAATTATAAGATAATTTTCTAACAAACTGAGATTCTACCAATATAATTATTGGTTTCAAAACTTTAGAAGCAATGTTAAGTATAAAGTAATTAAGAAAACTGAGTGTATTTCAGTTTTCAAAAACTGATATGTGATGACAATTTAGTTTTAGAGTAAAAAGAGTTATACTTACATTATAAACAGTTGCCTCTTAAATGTTGTTCAGTTGATTTTTTTCAATCAAAATACGAGGATGTCTCAAAAAGTCTTTGTTTTTGAAGACAGATGGTGCTTCTAAAATAAGCTGGTGTTGCTATTGTATGCTGTCATCCGTTAAAAGAGCCAAACCAAATATGATACTGATTCATGGGATAGTTTTGATATGGAAGCAGTTTTTGAACAAATCATAATTCGATTGCTATCTCGTTGAGCTGATGTCATAATTTTGTATTGAGTTGTTACCGTAAATGAGCTCGAGATTCATCTTTATGGTCCAGAAATCAAGCAACAATCAAAACAAAATAAAGTTTCTGGTGAGTTTACTTCAAAGAAGGCGAAGACTGTCTCATTGGCAAGGAAAGTTATGGTGACTATTTCTTTGGATGTGAAGAGCGTTATACTCATGAACTTCTAGGGGAAAAATTATCAATGGACAATACTAAAAAATTCCCGTTTCCTTCAACAATACAGTAACTTCCTGAGTCGCTCTCTTATTTTTCATGTTCAAAAGCATTTTAATCGTATGTAATTGAATAAAGATGAAATTGATGCATCACAATATGCTGTTTATATTCTTTGAAATTCTGTTTATTTATATAGTTTTTGCACGACCTTGGTAGCTCAGTGGTCGCAGTTTGAATTTCATGAATTGCGACATTCAAGTGGGTCGAAAGCCTGAATTATGGATCCATAAAAAAGTAAGAGGAATTAATTCTAGATAAATGGAACTGAGTTGAAGTTCTCAAGAGGAGAAATATTAAAGATTGGTGAGTGACATAAAAGTTCAGGTGTTATGCTCGGTATTAAATCGTGACACAAAATTAAGAGATCCATCGTAGTGATCCTGTTGTTGGTGTTCTGAAGACGTTTATCTTTGAAAATAAGAATTTTTATTTTTATTTTATGAATGTAAAGCAAGATAAGTAGTTAAAGGGAAAATCTTGGAGAATGTGATTTGGAACCTTGATGTGAGCTTATTGGATACCAAACTCTAGCATAAAGCAATTCAGAAATTGCATTTTCGTCACTATCAAAAAAGATGTCTGTACTTTCAGATGAATTTCTTGAGCAGCTTATTGGCTTTTTTGAATCACTCAATAAAAATAGGAGACATTATAAAAGAAAGCTATACATGGAAATAATAAATCAATATGTTCTACATTTGACGCGTTTTGAAAAAAGTAATGAATAAAAAAAACTCTGATAAAACTGATGTATGCTATAAAATAGAAAATAGATAAACAAATGATGTCGCGCGTAAATGTTCAAGTTTGAGAAAAACAAGAAGTCGATCACCGAAACAATTTGTCCATAAAAAACAGTCGAAAAATGTAATAACGAGAGAGAAATCAACATGATGATAAAAGTATAAGAATACATTTACAGAACTTCCACCATCAATCACTAGTGTACAGAATGCTGCAGACACCTACTGAGCATAAAGAGCGGACGAAGACAATAAAACACTGGAAAATCAGAGCAGAAGCGAAAAAGATTCGTACAATGCTTGTACGAGTCAATTCGAGGAAGAAGTGGATGTCTATGTTTGACTTGCGCTTGTCAAGGAAAAAGTTAAATATGTTAGCATTTGTTACACGGCATCAACAACAAGGCTTATAAAAAACACACTTTTCGATTCCCTTTCAACTATTCAAAAAATTAACATTAACTTTAAGCAAGAAAACAACGATCCCAACTAAGAATTCGATATATAAATTACGTTACGATTTGTTTTCCATTGTGGAAAACTATTCATCATATTAAAATTAATTACCAAGTTAAGAGTTTTATTTTCAATGTTTGGAAAAAATGTGCAGCATAATTATGCAAAAATGAGAAACATGGACTTTTCTAAGCCTTGATGCATAATTAATATTTTCAAATCAAAACATTTATCTTCTACAAACAACAACAACATTCACCTTACATCAGAAAATAAAAGTAACTAAATAGACGTATAAACAAACAACAGGAGCTATGTATCCACCTAAAAACAAATACCGCAAGCCGTTTCTTAAGATCTTGACGTGATAAATATTCGTCAGTGGGAAACAATTCATTTTGATTTTTTCGAGAGACAAGAGGAAAGACGGAAACATTTAAAAGTCGAAGTGCATCTCTTCCTGAAATTCTCCCGAAAAGATTGCTCTGTCAACCCCACAACAAACGCTTTCACCAAATCTCGCGAGCAAAACAATTCCTCGTCTTCCCTCTCCCACCCAATCCTTGTCCTCGTAGTCCCCCAGACACATTCGATTCCGTCGTGTTTAGAACCGGAACCCGGACCAGAATTAAAATGCGTCTGTCCCCCGCCTCCCAGTTCGGGATAGAAGCGCGCGTCATTTTTGCTGCCGTGTTTACATCCGGCGCGTTTAAACGGATGACGCGCGGAATTTTCGGGGACAGGAAATTGTCCCCACAGGAGTGGATTCGTCCCCTTTTCGAAGACAGAATGGGGAGCGAAGTCTCACGTGAAGGATTCCGAGAATCGATACAAACAAACCCGGAGACAAAAGGATGCATGGAAAATGTAATTGGGAAATGGATAATTTTCGCCCTTGCTTTGCTTCGGAAGATAGTTTCTGAGGCTTTTGAGGTCATTTTCCAGATGAAGAAAGTGGGTTTTGTTGGTTGGAATAGGATGAATGGGAATCGGGAAATGAATTAAAGCTTCTTTGATAAAGGAAATTCCGGAAGGCGTGTTTAGGGTGAAGAATACCCCTGCTGACTTCGAGGATGAAGGACGAACAATGAAGTTTGCCGTAAATTGTTTGCTTGTAAACTTTCCATTAGTAATGAAATTGAATTTATTGTAACAGCTTTTCTGTATGTGATCGTATATATTCACTGTAACTTTATTTCCTATATCTCCATTGATGCTTTCTTCTGAATAATATCTTTAAAATAATTCATCCAAAGAAGACATAAATTGATGTCTTTTATCACTGTAATGCTTATGGTTATTGATTTGGGAAGTTAGACGTGAGTCTTTCTTGTTTTTCTTCTCTGAATCATATAAAGTGAAAGGGATGATAACAATCGAATAATATTTTGTTCCTCTCTCTGAATTTTCCTTAAATGTCAATGGATTAATTTCTGAGAGATGTAAATAATCTATAATACAACTTGATATAAAATATTTACATAAATTATCTGACATTTCCTTCTCGTTTATATAATTATATTAGACTATAAAAAACGTTTTTCAAAAAAAAAAAAAAAAAAAAAAAATTGTAAGAGTATCAGTAAACTATTCATAGATCAGATGTTTAGTTATATTATTCATTTTATTCTTTAATTAAGACTACTGGTGTCGAAAACGATAACTTTTGCCACTTCTGAAGGACACTGAAGGTACGCGAGTTGGAGAGAATCTATTTTTTATAATTTTCAGCAGCCTCTATAAAAGGACAATAGTGAAGCAGTTGTATTTAACATAGGGCAATCTCTATGACAATCTCCATTGGTTGTCAATCTTCGATATGAGGAGAATAGAATGCACGACTCGATTTTGAAGTTACCAACCTTGAAGCTAACTTTTCGTCTCATTTGGAATCTGTTGCAAACCACCACTGTAGTCCAGACATTTGTTAAATTATGAAAACGTAATTTTTGTAATCCTTTACAGTATGTATTTTGAAATACCATATTCAAATTTCCAGCAATAATTTGAAGCGTGTATCATTTACTTATCATAAGATACTTATTGAATTATAAAATTATAAGAACTAAAAGTATACAGCATACTAGCATCCGGTAAATAGTTTTGGTGGATTCGAGGTTTTGGAGATGGGTATTCGTCTCAGAGGTTGCTTGTGTCTGTGTTGTGTTTTTCGACGACTATCCTCTTCAACATTTGTCAATCCTGATCGGACAACTTCGACGTTCACTCACTGTTCTGTTTTGGAAAGGTCACATTTTTTAGGTTTGTAGACTCTGTCATAAACGATGTCGCAGTGGTCCTTGAAACATCCCCAAGGTTGACTGTTCTCAAAACAGACGCTCCAGCGAAGTGAGCCCCAATAAACACGCCTCTTCCCCGTCAGACAAAATAGTGCTTGGTTGGAAATAGAATTTTCTCGTACAGTCATAACAAATTCTCGACTGATACCATTCTTTTCGCTTCCACTAGATAGTAGATTGCTGTGACGCGTGGCACGACTGTATTGGACGGTAGAAGAAAGACACATTTTTCGAAAGGTTCTTCCTATTATTTTGTTTGTACAATTCCTTCTAACAGTTCTTGCTCTTGAAGGTTAAATATTTCTATCCTACATGTAACTTTTGAAATAGTCTTTCATCCCTTTCCACGCACTTGCTCAACTGCGTGAGTTGTTAGGCAAACCCATAGCAGAATTCCGATGGTGGCTGTCTACTCCAGATTTTAATGACAGCTTTCACCGCTCCGTCAGAACGAAATTGGTGTCTCTTAACGTCCTTTTTTACCCTTGAAAAGTAATGACATTTGCTAGGCATAAAGTCAGGGGCAATGACACTTCTCGTACTTCGCTTCTTCAACATCAACTCGCTAGTTTCTTCAGTTTTATGCACTCAAACAACATCTGAGAACAAAGAACATATGGAGTAAACATATGTATATGTATGTAAACATATGGAGTATATATATATATATATATATAACAGATTCTAATTCTCTCTATTTAAGTAGTAGTAATGTTTGTGAATTTTAATCTTTTGATGACGAAATTTTTATTGAGAAAAGGAAAGAAGTTAACCTTGCTTTGAATTGAAAATTCTGTGATTATGGAAGAATGATCAATAGATTATTATGCCTTACAATTTATACGCATTCATGAGTGCTTTAGTTTGTTCCCATATTTACATAAGAAAAAAAGAATTTGTGAAGATAAAATCTTAAAAGATATATTTAAAATATTCTTTCAGATTTCAGTATTTCAAATATATTTCCTCACATTTTTATTCAAAAATTAGAATTTTTAGTATTTCAACAGTTTTGTCCCATGGTAATATATCAGTGATTGGGTTAACTGAAATGAGAGAGAAAAAAGAAATATTAAAGAAAATTCTAACTTCAAAAAATTATTGAAAATTAATTATGCCATAAAAATATTCATAACTTCATTAACATTTTTAAAGGAAATAGTTCAGAAAAACAAATTTTAGAGCTAACCTTGTAATTTTTTAAATATAACTTATAGCAATTATATAAACTCAAATAAAAAGTTAATATACTTGAAATTTTATTCCGACAACTGCTTCTATTTAAACAGTATTAAATAAAACGAAATTTTAATTAATATATTTCTATAAGTTCTAGTGAGAATAATTTTTTTCTTAACTTATATTTATAAAGAAGTGATCGCAACGAATACATATTATCTTCCAATAAAACTCTACCAAAATCTTTCTGCTTTTATAAAATTGTACAATTCCAATTTAACTAAGCAATAAAGATTTCCAAATTAATTAATTTATAATGCGTAAATTATAAATGATTTACTACCTGTATTAAGTTGTAGATCAGTAAAAGGTATTACTTTTTTAAAAACAAAATCACTTGCGAAAATATTACCAAGAAACTATTGCATTGGCTGTAGTAAAAATGTTTAAAGATCTTATCCATTTTTCATCAGATAACAAGTGCTAGACTCACATAAAATATATCACTCCATTTTAATATACTATTATCGCCATCAAGATAAGAACAACCCAATTACGATTCATATCAATATTTCGAATCGATTTACTGATACTTATCGAACCATCGATTCACAATGGTACTGAATGTCACCATTTACTTTTTTTTAAAGTCCATAACTTCGCATAAATTGGATCTCGGCTCTTCTTTCGAAAGAATGAATTGCAAAATTTACTCACTTACCGAAAAGCCTCTCACACCTTTTGAAAACTTTTTCTTCATCATCCCACAACTTCTTTCTCAACAGACATTTTTCTATTATTATTGTTCACCGTTTCATTCACTAAATAATAAGGAAAAAAAAAATACGATTCCGGTAAAAGGTACTCTAAAATAGCAGCCGTTACGTAACACCGACTACCCTATTTTATGAATGCATATTTTCCCAAAGACATTTTGTTCCTTTATTTTGCGATAATCTCCGCATCTCCGCATAGAAATTATTGAGAAGCCCAAATTTTCCCTTTAAAAAAATCCAGTCTGTATTCACACCTCAGACAACTATAGATATATTTGGTTAAAGTATGTATATACACACATACACACTCTAACGCTCAACCTCTGACACGGTAAGAAAGTCAGTGCAGATAGAATAATAAAAGACCTTAGGCCATAAATGGAAGAAAATAAAAAAAGTAAGAAATACATAAATAAATTTAAGCGAGAGGTAGCGCAAGGAAATAATAAAATGGGGGGAAAAGGGAAAAAAATAAGAGGTAAAGTTGGGGAAAAGTGTGAATTAGGAAGGCTAGAGGAAGGGAGGAGTTTTAAAGCTCGGAGGCATAACAGAGAGTTGCCAATATTCGACGGTTGCGTCCCCAAGGGGTACTAGTCAATTTCATGCTGATTTCTCGTTACACGCTTTTAAATTGTGTTTCGGAGGAGGGAAATTGCCTCATCTTCTACCAGATCGGCCTGGAAATTAGAGGACCTAAACTGGTTACCTCGGATTTTCGATTTCAATGGCTTCGGCCGAAGTTAAAGCAAGGGTTGCTTCCCTTGTTCCTCGCCAAATATGAATCGCCAAAGCAGAACGCCAAAGGAGCCAAGTCGAGTGGAAAATTATGCGGTGTTCCACTCTTCTCGTTTCCGACTTATACAAAAAAATCTCAGACACCCGTAGTTTCCCCCTATCAATAAGGAAAAGACGCGTATTGTTGTTATTTTTTCGATAATACATCTAATACATTTCCTGTGTTAAACTAAACTATAAAAAAAAATTGTTCAATTAAGATTCGATATGTTTGAGCTCCATGTGTCTGCTGAACTCTTATATTTCAAAATAAAAAAAACCCGTTGTGTAATGGTGTTGACGCTTGTTAAATCTGTCGAAGTTCCAAGTCCTCCCGCTTGCGGGATGTGGAAGTTTGGAGAGATATATATATACCAGTTTAGGTATCATCCTCTCCACTTCACTGAAGTTCAAAATCATGAAGTCTGTCACCACCTCCCTTCATTGAGAGTTATTGGAAGCAACGAGATAATTATTCATTGAGAGATGATGTTCCTAAAAACCAAATTCTTTTTCTTGATAAATTTTTGAGGCCCTCTAAGTGTGACATTTATACCTACGGATGAAGAATTGGATCCGAAACTAGATTCACCATCTGTATCTTCCATTGGGGTGATATAAACATAATCTATATGCTTAAGCTTCATTTTCTCAAATTCATTTTGTTTGCTCCGAGATCTTGGCAATCGGATTTGCTATATTGTGAGTTGTCTTTAATAATTTCAAAATTAATATTTATATATCGACAACTTATCAACCATATTGCCCTTCTGCAGATCACCAGAAAAAATAAATCAGCTTTTAATAATACCAATAAAGAAAAACTAGCAACTTATTTTAAGTTTTACAACTTATATTGGGTTCGGACCCACGCTGGAGATTAATACACTGAAATTGCAGATTCATTTGCAAAACTCGCTGTCACTGACGGTGAGAGGTTGCGCATAGTAAAGAGTTCAAAAAATAAGCTTCATTCTAACTGAGAGTGCTGGGGGTCAACTAATAATACTGGCTTTTGAGAGTGTTCAATATTTTTATTTCAAGACGAAATTAAATTTTTAAAATTCCAATTCAGGTTTTATTACTCTCTTTTTAACCAGTCACGGCCTCTTCATTTCGTATTTATGTTGTTTTAATTTGAAAAATACATATTTATGTTCGTGAGGCTGTGTTGGAAATGCTGGTAACTACGTTCTTTCTATAGCAATTTTATCAAAAGTTTAATTTTAATTGTATAGCTGTCGAAGCAAAACCTTTTTGGCTGAAGTCTGTGTGTGAAAACTCTAGTTCACATTTCACACTTGAACTACACTCACTCACTCACACACACACACACACACAAATATATATATATATATATATATATATATATATATATATATACATAATACTTCGTTTTTGATTCACGAGTTCATAGCGTTATTTTTTTTGTTTCATGCCTTATACATCTTCTTTTACTAATTTTCATTGTTGCCTCTTACATTTCCTGCTCGGTAAGAACTTTCTAAGCTTTTACTGGTCTCCCTATTTTGTAATTATCTAATAGCTTACGTGTTCCAACACACATAAGTACCATTGTATCCTATCATTTCTTGAGAGAGATATGAATAATAAGTTCCACATAAGTCTTACGTTGCCTTGATAAAGAAATCTACACAGAAACAAATTCAAGTATTGCTAGATTTGCATACCTTTTTAATATTCAAAAATGATTCGATGTTATGCAACATTGATTTCATAAAAACAAGCATGGACTTTGAAGATCATTAATGCATGAATAACACAAAAATATAAATGCAATAACACAATTAATTAATTTGTATAGTACACATTTTATGTGTACGTTAAAGTTTTTCTTACACTTTATCAAACATTTTTAAAATATTAAATTGAAAAATTAATCAAATTAGTTTAGAAAATGAGAGAGAGTTTCTATTCTTTACTTTAATTATCAGAGAGAGAACGAGAGATTCCATTACTAAGAAGATATTTTCAAAACATTATTTGTGTCAAACATTCATTTCTTTGAGAAGCTAAATAAAAAGATTTCGTTCCATCCATTTTGAGGGAATGTTATTATATTTTAAATGTGTATCGGTTGTGAAGAGTATCGACCCTATGATCTGATTCTCTTCCATATTTAACTGAAAAATGTAATAAAATGGAAAATTTATCCACTATCTACCATGCAACGATGTTTATAAATACTTATTGCCGAAGTTTGAACAATAATTTACAATCAAAAATTCTTTTGTCACGTTATAATCCTATAGAATACGTGTAGGCAAATACGATCTTTGTTGAGTTACTGATTGATTGATTGAGTGTTTATTGATGTCATATTTAGAAGCAACACGATAGCTATTGGAGACAGACCTCATTATTTTGAGCTTCAATCGACAAAATTGACTCCGGAGCTGAAAACTCCCTCTCCAAACTTTCGCACCACATCGATGGGAGGACTTGAAGCTTCTACAGATGTAACCTACTACTCAAAGGAAACAACGCCGGCCGCATATTCGTGACTATGACCACAGACTACTGCAGCCTTTTTCGTGTTGAGACTCCAAGTGAAAATTTATATCCTTTTTCATTATTTTTTCAGAACATATTTTCGCTGAATAAGTTCGGACTTAATTAAAGTTGTTCGTCATTTAATTCCAATTTTCGGTGCAACAAACAAATGTAAAACTTTGTACACCACAATGAAATTCATACAATTCAAATAAATCCCATTGGATCATTGATCTCACAGAATTTCTGCGAATAATCTTATCAATTTTTTAAAGAATGGAAAATTTCAAAAATTTGGTCAAAGTCTTTAATTTAATATTAGGCTTTTTATTCAGGAATTTTTGTTATACATTTTGAGTAAAATATTATATTTTCCAATAATTATTCTGTATTTTTCTCTTTATCCTTATTTCTTATGTATATAACTTTTACACAGTACTTGATATTTGAGTGAATATGTAACTAAATTGATTAAATTAAATTAAATTTGAATTTTTATGTATTCAATGCTTCGTAACTATGATTTGCTTTTTCATAATTTATGGAAAGCTGAAAAATGGCTCTCATTGACTTTATACTTGCCCATATCTTCTATATAATATAGAAGAGAAAAAAGAAGACTGACACGTGCAACTTTAATCAAGAACTGATAGCTTTTTGAATTATTTGCATGATTTCTTTCATTAATTTCCTTTAAAATATTCTTCATTAATTATAAAGACAATCACATAATTAATCAGTTTTTGACTGTTGTATTTTACTAAAAAATTAATTTAAAGCACTTTTTTACTCTTCAAAATGTTGTTGTCTGTTGTTATAATTAGTGACATGATCGAAAATAAGTATTCTAACGAAGAATTATTATATTAAAAGATAAATAGTTTTATATTATTTAATACAGTTTAAACTTAAAACTATAGAACTAATAAAAATGAAAAATTACTTTATCATAATAAACTCTTACAGCTTTATTCTTCGTTACAGTATTCAAATGGTGAGTATGTTTTCCAATCATTAATTGTATCTTCTTTTATATATAGGAACTTTTATTACTATTCATGCGTAATACAATCCCAAACTTAAAAAATATATAAATATCTTTTCCGAAAAATTAATTTTTAAGTTAAGTTTAGTTATATTTTTCTTACGTGTTAAGATAACGAGGGTAGTTTCTAAGGAATAAACTTATTTAAATTGTATTACTTAACAATTAAAATTAAATTTCAATTTCTCATATCCATCTTTTAAGACATGGAACGGAAAAAATCGCTATATACATTTAAAATTGAGATAAAGAATTCCATGTTTTAACGACATAAGTTGTTTTTTTTTTAAAAAAAAATATCTATTGTAAAAAGTAAGATATACAGAATACAAAATTTCCAGTTCTGACTTGATAATGTTTAATAAAACGTTTGAAAGTATTTAGAGCTTGAAATTAGTTTAAATTATAATAAATGGATCCGAATTTTTAGTAATAAGTCACTTTGACTTTTGAAGGAGGTTGGCAGAAATATTATGTTTGAAAAGATGTAAAAAACTGATTCAGGTACGACAAACTATTGCTGCGTTAAACAGATATCTTAAAAGACGGCAGATGAGAAATGATGCTTAAAAAATAAGTTAGTTTTTTAAGCCACTACAAATCTAGATCCTGTAAAATGATTAAAATTACACATCTTGATAAAAAAATATATTATAAAGAAATATTATGATATATTTCAGCATTATTACAGTTTCAGCATATTTTATTAAGATATGGGAAAATAAAAATAATTTTCCTATTGATTTATTCAAAATGCGTAGTAATTTAATTTATTTTTGAAAGTAAAAGACCGCAAGAAATCTTCTTACTTCTCCTAAACAACTATCAATGATAATGTAAATGTTGATTTTGAAAACACGAACAAAACTTAATATACGGGCTTAAAAGTATACTCGCTTAATTATTTGTAGGTTTGCATTATTTAATGGTAGAAACTCGTTTAAAACTGTATTCTGGTGACACAAATGCGTGTTTTATACAAAGTACTTCAAAAGATTTCAACGTAATTTGATTACTAGTCCAGAATAATTGAATATCTAAATCAAAGTTTCATTTCCCAATTAACGTATCTGTACTTTCTTCAAAGGACCCCATATTTCACAGGTATCCCCTCTTTCCTAAGCCATGTCCCAGGAAATACTCTCAAGTTCATTTGAATACTGAATTTCTGGTGCGGTCCGCATTTCACACTCAAAGCTTCCCCCTACGGCTCTATCTCTCCAGAATCAAGTTCAAGAGATGGAGAGAGCCAAAACCTTTCCTTCATTACGTCCCAGCGAGATTCCAGATACGTACCCAAACTTTTAAAACCGAATTATAAAGCGTCGCCAAATTCTCCCCAAATATATATGCACTGCAACTCCTCGGATGAAACACTCGGTTGGCTGCGTTAAGTCCGATAATACGATTATGGATTAAAACGCCGAGTGTCAGAACGCCAATGCCCCGATTTAAATGTTAAACAGACTTTAATTAGGAAGGACCCTTCTCCCTTCAACAGATGCCATATTAATTACAAACCAATTAGGGAAAGTTTCCGTTAATTATTCATACGAATATCCCGAACGTTTGTGTCTTTCTCTCTCTCTCTCTCTGCTCAGTCTCTCTTCGTTTTCCATTTAGTTTAGGGAGGAATCGAACGCTGTGGAATGGGGGTGGGTGGAAAAGTTCCTTTGGGGACTTTACCGTCATTTGCTTTTCACACCTACCTTTCTCCCTCCCTTTCCACCCCCTTCCCTGAGGGTACACCCGCTGCATCCCTTAAGTGATCAAAGAGTTGAGACCCGTTCGTATGTATGCATATCACAGTTGAAGGTTTCAGTTGGGGGTGATTCGGTTAATTTCAATTGGAATGTTTGGAAGGGGGTTGTCTAGGGGGTGGGAAGGGATGTCTTGAGTTTCTATAAAGATGGTAGGAGAGAGAGAGAGA
>BMAW01075519.1:650681-676561 GCA_019974015.1 Nephila pilipes
TTTGAATGTGAATTAGACATAGAGCAAGAAAAGTAAAGTGATAGTGGAATTTAATTGTTCGCTTTTGACTTAAAATTTTCGTTTCGTCTTCGCTGGTTTTATTCTTCTAATTATATATTTTTCATTTGTTTAATTCTAGAAACTTATATTATGATTCTAAGAAAGAAAAAAAAAGGAACAACAGATTAAAAAAAGTGTCTAGGAAAACGTAATATTTATAAACAAATTTTAAAACGAGATTTTCGAGAAACTTCTTGGTTTGAAAAGAGGTAGTAATTAAAAAAGAGGCATAAAAATGATACATCTTTTTATTCCCCCATTTTGACAATTATTGCACAGTTATTAGAAAAAAGTTAAGTTGACTAAAATATCATTAGTCTATATGTTTTTGGATTTCTTTGATATCATACAAGAGTTTTTATTTCTCTAGGCTTATATAAAAATGATATAATTCTATAAATTTATTATGCATTCGCCTAAACACGTTAGAAATTTTAAGTGTTATACCTTAATACTTTGATTTTAGAAAGTAAATTCATCTCCAATATATTAAAACCTTACTAATTCTTATACTTAATCAAAGTAGGCGCCCAATTTTAACCAATAAGCTAAAAAAATTCCGTATTAATTTGAAATCAACTATTTGAAACATAAAAGCAAAAGATAAGTGATATATCCCTTAAATGCTATAAACAATGAAAAACAGTTATAGAAACGATTTATTAATTTACTTGAAACATTTCGCAATTTATATTTAAGTGTTTTCACGAACAAAATTAATTTTGCCCCTCGAAATTCTGTAAATATCCTTTAAATTTAAGAAAACGTATTTCTCGTTAATGGCAATCTGTATTATTGATAATACATCTAGAAAATGCTCAGATGTAATTTTTTACTCATATAATGCAGTTAATCTACTACTTTAATCATTAGAAATTTAAATGAAAAAATTTACATTTCGAATGTAAAATTAAAACTATATACAAGGCCTTTGTATTGACTTAAAAAAAACCCAATCTCTAATATACTTTCAGATTTGTTTATTTCTGTTCAGGGCAAAATTTCAAAGCCGTCTCATCTGTTTACATTACGAAATAGGATATAATATTACAGAATGGAGAAGTCAACATATACAAAAATAATAAGCGTATGTAATCGTTATCTCCTTTGTTGACACAAATAAGATTTTAGATGAAACTTGACATCATTCTCAGAATTAATTTATGAACATCAATTTATGTTTTGTGTTTTCAGGAGTGATTATCGCATATATAAAGTTGTTTTTTTTCTGAGATGCTTGGTTTCTAAAAGAATATTTATGTAAACAAAGGATGTCATCTCTCTTTGGCTTAGTGTATATATAGACTGATTTTAGAAACTTTTTATACATTTCAGCCTTTAGAGAATCAAAGTATCTTAGTCGAGATTTGGGAAAAATATTTTTAACAACATAAATTACCACATTCAGAATTTTGGAAAGTATAAGAATGTTTGATTTAATCTTACGGAACATATTTCCCAATTTTGCTAGTCTTGTATTTTTTTTCTTTTACGTTGTGTGGACTTTCAAAAGCAAACTAAACAGTTTCTGATATAACTTTACTTCTTCATTTATCCCTGAAATTAATTCGATTCCAGTTTACTTTTTGATAGCATAAAATAACATTGGATTCTGACAAGAAAATTACAAGAATGTACTTTTACTTTCTTAAAAATGAGAAATTCTTATGTTTTAAATAAGAGTAAAAGAGAAAATTAACTTTAAAGCCTTTGGATCACAAATAAATATCTCTAAGAATAAATAACAAGTTAGTTTTAGTTGCAGTAATACGCTGCTATCACGAGCAATATTTTTTTAAACAATTGTTTCGCATAATATACATGTTTACCTAAGAGTTATTTTCTCTAAAAGGAAATTTTTATAAGGAACGAACTCTTTACTCTGACATTTAGAAGCAAATACCTACTTAAGTGGAATTTAAGAGGAAATTTTAGGGCAATTATATAAGAGTATAATCTTTCTTAATTCTTAAATTCAAGATCTTTTAAAACTAGAATATAATAAAGATAACTTTTTTTTAATTCCTTGCTTCCCTTGCTCATACTCGCGGTTTATTCTACATCATAGACATTTAAATGAAAATCTAAGAAATTGGCAATTTTTTTCAAATAATTGTGGATTAAGTGTTCAATGCATAAAATATTTGAATAATATTTTTTTTTTTTGAACTCGTATTAGATTATTATACTTCTGTTTGATTTACATAGAAAAATTCTGCTTAAAATTGTCCGTGAATAAGTATCATTTACTCTTTTTGAAAAAGAACATAGCAAGAATTTACTCAAGGGCATTTAAAATAATTTATGGAGTATAAAACTCTTTTTTTGTCGTCATTCAAGGCTTAATGAGTTAGATTTGTCTCCTAAGTTTTGTGATATGTCTGGAAATTATAACAAGTAAATATACATTTCTATTATTAAGGAATAAATTGAAAAATTTAATAATATTTCAATTTATTCCTTATACTTATTTTGAAATGATGGCAAAACAGTAGTTATTCTCGAAGTTTGAAATATAGTACTGAGTATTAAGGTAAAATGTTTCGCCACTAAGAAAGGTTTTTTTTAAAAACAAAGAATTAAGATTTCTTTATCTAAAAATAATATTTTGTATGTTATCAACTAAATCCTTTTATTGAAAAT
Organism: Nephila pilipes; assembly: GCA_019974015.1. Classification (NCBI taxonomy): domain Eukaryota; kingdom Metazoa; phylum Arthropoda; class Arachnida; order Araneae; family Nephilidae; genus Nephila; species Nephila pilipes. The sequence goes on from BMAW01075519.1 coordinate 653,385, forward strand.
TATTCCTAATTGAGGATTTCCTGCTACACGCGGCTAAGATTTCAGATTCAGTTAATGAAATGCTCTCTTCTCCAGGTAAATTCATTGAATCAATTTTGCTATGCAAAGTATTTACTAAATTATAGCTCCAAGTATTTACCAACATATGGTGATAAAAAAACTGAGCTTAAAAATGTTCCAATAAATTAATGAATTATGTTAAGGAAGAGAACACTGTGTGAAAACTTGTCTTGTTATAAATCGTAAAAAGAGTTCTTTTAATGATAAAATAGTACACACTAAAACCTCACGATATCTTTTAAAGCATTTTAAAAAAGTTACATTAATTACGAAAATAATAAAGGAAAACTCAGCATCTTTGCAATTTATTTGAATATCTCCTCTAAAGCAATTAAAGAAAGTTATAATGTCTGATGATCTCAGACCATTTGGATTCAAATAATGTTTTTATGGAGTGGTTGAGCATAAATTTGACTAAAGAAAACCTTTTCTGTAGAATTTAACCAAATAAAACTGTTTCTATCCGAATCTAGAACACTTTTAAGGCCTTCCCTTGTTCGTTACTAAAATTTCAACAGGTCTAAAAGTCCTACTGATTACCGAAACCCTAAAACATGACAGAGAACTGTCACCACATGGCAAAAAAAGAAATGTTCCATGGAAACTTTTGCGGGGTCCACTCATGACAGCAGAATATTTTGCAGCACGCGACATGCAGATGAAGCGACGATTCTTCATGTGACCTGCACCCCCTTGATGAATGCATTCCGTGTTCTACGACTCCGCCCTTTCATTCGGTACAACGGAACGAATGTCCGCACTTGCGATGGTAAAGTTTCGAACACAATTCCGAGTGCCCCAGAATAAATAGAGAAAGAAAAAAAAAAGAGAATGACTGTCTCCAAACATTTACATTCTTTTAAATACGTCTGTACAGTTAAATGAGGCTTCATTGAGAAGACGCAGAATCTACCAGTACATGCACGTGGGCTTTCGTGCTCAGGTAGATGGTCTTTCTCGAGATTTATTTTGTTGTGACTGAGACAGAATTTACTTCCGGAACTGGAAGGAAAGACGTAATACAAAACATATTCCACCTTTACAGTAATTTAATTTAATGTAAATATTTTTAAAAAATAACTCATATCAATATCATGCGATTACTTACGCTAGCAGGGTACATCAAATGCTTTGAGTATCACATAACAAAAAAGAGGAACCTAACAATTGTCTTGAAAATCTAAGTAATATAATCTTATTTAAGATAATTTTTGCACTTTCTGTTCTTGTTTATATGAATTAAAATAATGCAGCGATATGTTTTTGTTATGCAGTCATATGTACAGCCATAAAAATATAATCTAATAAAATTTTTAGGATGAAGTAGCTGAAAACAAAATGTAATAATGTACCAATAACAACTTCTCCTCTAAATATTTTTATCACTAATTAAAAGTTTTTACTTTGGGGAATAAATTCAATTATTTAACAAAAGTTATTTAACAAACAGGATAAACTCCAAAAGGCTGGTTCCATCTATTAATTTTTGTTGCTAAATACTGATAAAGAGTACGAATTTCTTTTTGAAAACATGGTTGGGAAAGAATATTTAGTTTATTGTTACTGTATAAGTCAAAACTTTGAAAAATGCGCGTTCATTATGTATTTCATACATGGTAAGAAGAAACATTTTAATGAAAATTTATTGAAAATTACCAAATTTTATGAGAATATATACAGCCCTACCAAAAATAGAATGTTTTGTTGAAATTATCTATAAACTCAATATTAAATGTAGTAAGCGCCATAATAATACGTTTATAAAAAATGAATAATATAAAACACATATTTAACGAGATTTAATTCACGCTTGTACGAGATCTCTTTTTAACTGAATATTTTGACACTTATCGAAGCTGAAAGCCTTACTTTTGGCTTGACTTGGATGTAAGGAATAGGATATCAACTCTGATGAAATTATTTTGATCATGGTTCAAAGTTAGAAAAATATCCGCCACTCGTGTTTCTTCTATTAGGGAGTTGATAATTTGATCAATCAGTCAATCAACCAAGCCTTTTTGGCCCTTTTTTTCCTTAACATATAAAAAAAGAAAAAACTTAACAACAAAAACTTGCTGCAAGGTCCTTGTATCGATTGAATAAAATAATTATTCTCGGTAATTTTCAAAAGTAAATTTTTTTGTACAGTTTCTTTTTTTTAAAAAGGAAAACAATATATATATATATATATGTCGTATGCGAGCTCACATGCAGTTTAAAATAACATACCTGTTGATAGGATAAGAAATATCTGATAATAGAAATTTTTTGTTATCTATCGAAAGATTTCAGAGAAATTTTTTAATAAAAAATAATCTAAAACGCAAGCATTACGATATAGCCAATCCAACCCCTCCCCTTTTTTTTTAAAAAAAATATATATACTTGTCTAATATTTATTTATAAAGTCAATATTAACATATAGATATATACTTGTATAAATACTTCTATGTTAATATTGGTTTTTTGAAGTGTGTGTACCTCTCCCATGCAAAAGAATAAATTTCATTTGATGTAAATTTTTCTGAAAATCTATATTTTTTTCTCACATATTTAAAATTATGCAAAACTCTTCTACAACAAATAATGATTTCCGTTTCGGAATGCTTTTAAAATACCAAAATTGTTTATACCATTTTTTGTTTCACCAAAACTAAGTAACGTTGCAATAAGCATTTACAACTTTAAAAAAAAAATATCATTCAAATAAATGACCAATCATCACTGAAAGGAGAGATAATCGCATATACTACCGCGCTATTTTAGCACCAGCCGGATTTTTTCCTCTACTCTCCCGGACCGCTTCAAAACTTCCGGACAAATTATCCGGCGGTCGCCGCACATTGTTTGTCGAGCGAGAGGGAGACCCCCTCCCTGGGACAATATCCGTCCCATTTCCGGGGCCAAAGTGGCCTCAGGTTCGAATGACGAAAGAGGACCGGCAGGGACACGTGCACTCGGTATTGTCCAGCAAATCCCATTCTCGTCTTGTTTTACTTACGTGGGGTACATGTAACTAGTATGCTCTTGTTCGACACTGAATGTTCTATCGTAGCTGAAGCTTACCTGAAAAGAGAAAAATATTTGATAAGCTGCAGTGATGTAACTTACATTGAGTGTAGCTTTTTTTTTTATTTGTATTGAATAACAAACTTTTTCAGTTTATAAGTTTTTTTTTTCTTTTTCGGTTGGAAATGATCAAAGAAAGGAGAATCTAATTTTAGTAGCTTGAAAAAAAATATAACGCTTGCTTTTACATTTACATTTACATTTAATTAAATACTGTAAATACATATGAAGGTTAAAAAAAGGAATAAAGTAAACATTGAAATATGATTGTGTAACTATAAATAGGTAGCAATTATTTTCAATTAAAAGAAATTCACATTTCTATAAAAAATAAACATTTCTAAGAATTCACATTTCTATAAAAAAAATTTTTTTTCAATATTTCTCAATCAGTGTATTCTAGGATTAATAATAATAAAAATATTTTATGTTTATTTAAAAGTTAACCATATTTTCATATCACCAACAATAAATATGATTTATAAATATATTTATTGATGGTGATACGAAATTTTAAATATAAATGTATTCATTCATGTTTTCTAAATAATTATCATTTTACTAAAAGCTATTAAAAAATTTTTAGGATATTAATTAAGAAGTTCATAATAATTTAAATATTTTTAAAAGAATTTAATTCTTAAAATTTTGAGGATATGTAGATAATTTAATAATCCTTAACAGAATTTACTCTATACCTTGAATATATATATATATGAAGAAAATTTATACGATTTTCATAAATGTGAGGAAATAGTCCAAGATTATTATAAATATTTATAACTTTTGTTTCTGAACTTCCATTTATTTTATTTTGTTAAGAGTAAAGAATTTGAAATATTTCTTTGTTAATGAATATTCTTCCTAATGAGTATGACAATGGAAGGAGGTTTATATATTTTCTTATTCGACTGTTGATTTTACTGGTTGTTAATTAATTTATGAATCGTATAAATCTAATTTTTATTATTAAAATAAAATTAAGGGTTATTAATTGTGTAAGAAATTGAAATACATTTTCACAAATGTAAACTTTTATGAAATAATAATCGTGAGTTAAAAACAAAAGAGTATGAAAAAAAAAGATAGTAATAATAAAATTGACCAAATTATATTAAATAACAGAATTACAGATATTGTAAAAACTTCCTTTTGATTTTTTATAATTTAATTTTATAGACACTCTGTTAAGCGTCTTTTGCTCTATCAAATATTAATTTGAAGCTTACTTCAATACATGAAATCATACTTACTTCCTTTTAATCAATACAGTCGATGAGTAATTTAAACTTAATATTGTAAATTGTGAGAAACTCTCACAAAAATTAAAATTCTAAGTACAGATTTTTTGTTTAGGGATTCTTCGTCTTCGCTTTTGTTTCGGATTAATGTCTTTCAAGCAATTAAAATAAAACACCTTAAATTTCAGAACTATTGATTTTAGAATTCATAGAACAGTGCATATTGATAGTTCTACATCAAAACATGATACTTAAGCCTTAAAATATGTGAACGTATAAAAGCCATTCTATCATCGAATAAGCAAAAGTAATTTTTTTTTGCGATGAGACGTTCCATGAAAAAGAGATGTATACTTTTCTGATTGACACGTGACTGTTAGATCACGTGATCTTATGTACTCGTGACACAATAAGGGAGAGGTGGTTTGGATATCCAGTTACAAGTTCAGAACAGGAGGTCTTGGGGAGGTGGGGTGGATTAAATGTCAAATCGTTTGACACGTGGCATAGTGTTCATTTTATTTTTTTTCTGTAAATGAGCAAACGATTTTTAGACCCTTTTTAATCACAAATTCCCACAATCAGGGAGCATTTGTTATCGTGTTTCAAAACGAGGGAAATGGACATATAACTTTTTTTTTTTTTTTAAAAAAAAAAAGGTAGAAAAAAATTATACAGAATCTATTTCGAAAATAGAGGCAGTCCTTTTATTGCCGTTCAATATTGGTTTTAATTCTGTAAAAAGAAATAATAAATTTTTAAAAAACTTATTTAATTGGTGATTATGTATCAACATATGTTCTTACTTTTTCGTAGAGAACTACAAAACTTACAATGAATTCTCAAGCGCTTCCCCCTTCAATTGACCGTTTGACATGCTATATTGATTTGAAAACTGCTTCTTGGACAGGAACCATGATTTCTGTACATTAGTGTATATAAAAAGTGTAAAGGAATAGAAAATAATGAGATAGAGAGGAATTGGAGAAATCATCTTGAAATACCAAATGTATAAGAATGATTACCGATAAGAATGATGTGCACACGGACGCATCATTACTGCAAAAATGTGTTAAGTCGTCATCTGAGAACAGGTGGATGATTCGAACTCAGTTTACAAGTGTTATTTTCTGAGCCGGAACCAGTTTTCTATTATTAAGTAGTACTTTAAATTATAATCTTTGGTTACAGAGGCGAGTTTACTGACCACTATACATTCATAATGATCATTCTATAGAATAGAATAAAATTAGTTTGATATTTCTGTGCTGACTCTTCCTCGTCTGAATACTTATTGAGATTCTGAGGCTCAGAGCCGCAGTTAGCAAAGCAGAAGCGCCCCAAACTTATCGACACAAATAATGTAATGATGATTGAGATAATAATTACTAAGCGAATTTTTTCTAGGCGCTTTAAATATCATATGTTAGCAGTTGCTTAACTCCTTTTACAGTATTCTTTAAGCTTTTTATTAATTATTCTTGTTCTCTCTTTGATACTAAGATACAGATTTTCTTACGTTACATTAAATTATAATTTCTTCGGGAATAAATATTAATTGTAAACATGTGAGTATCTATGTGTAAGCAAAATAAATATCTTGAAATTAGGGATTTCAAATAAAAAAAGGGGGAGGGGGTATTAGACTCCATTTATGAGAATGCCTAAAATTACCCTTAAAAGACTATACTAATTATTGCCTATGTGAGTAAACTTGCACTCAATGTTGAAAGATTAAAGTTTAACATTCAGTATGAATACATTTGAGAAACAGGAATAAAATTCTTTCTATAACAGATTTTGGAAGTTCATAAAATTTATTACAATATTCAAGAATTTTTGTGCCAACTAGAAAATAGACTAAAGTTCTTTTACATGTTATACATTAAATGATATGAACCTTTTATTAAGAAAAATCAATAAATTTATTTTTCAGTCTTCGAAAATGGAAGAATATTGACACAACTTGTTCGTCATTTATACCTTCAGAACAATGCGTCAGCTTTTCTTTAATGCTTACATTAAAACAGGAATGTAAAAGAATGTGGGGTAATACATAAAATGATACCACTGAAATCATTTAGGTAATTAAAAAGGAAAATTCTTGTATATTATCTTTTCTTAACATTCAAAGATCGACGTTTGACATTTAAGATGTAAAAAAATTAACGCTTTCTGATTTAACCAATGCCATTAAACAATTATTCTAAAATAAACTATGAATAAGACTTTTAGTAAGGATTTTTGCATTTAATATCGAAATCTTTTCAAAATCTTGTGAGCACATAGGAATAAATATATTCTACTATATATGCACTATGACAATAGTTACGAACTAATCCATTTTCAACTTAAAAATTTTAAAATTTGACATTTATCAATCCAGAGAATATTTTATCAATAACCGTTGAAGATGATACCTCACACACACGATAAATTAAAATACAAAAACATTTTCAACATTTGAATATAAACACATAAAAATTCTTCCGAGTCAACTAGCGAAAACTACCAGAGGATAACTGGCTTTCCATGTAGAAGTTGCTTTACGGCTGAGTTACACATGTTACAGTATAAGCATCATTTGCAAAAAGAGTAAATATGCTGTGCTGAGTATTTTTGCTATGCGTCACTAAAGATGTTATATATGTGATATCTGTACTTTTAACATCTTTTTCACTTAGAAATATTAAGTTATATATATAACGAACTGTACGAATACTTTATGTATATGTACCATATATATAGGCATGAATAAAATGTTACTTTTATTTATTTGCAAAGTAGTATTTAGGAATATATTATACACAGATTTTTTTTTTGTAATATTAAATGCATATTTAAACGTTATTTAAGAAGTCAGAATAAATTAAAGCTCATATAATAATGGATTTAGTGATATATATTAATAATGAAAAGGAATGAGAATAGTTACTTCCAAACAACACTTTAAAATCAAATGATTTTATTTAGGAGTAATATTTTCCTTAAATTCCTTATTTCCTACTTAACATTTAATTAATATGCACTTTTAAAATTTTCTGAGAAGGGTATTCAACGTCAAATAATTTTTATGGAAGCTATTAAAATTTTGAAATTGAACTTTAATTCTTAAACCTATTTTATTTATTCTTGTCTACTGATTAATTTTTAGTTTTTTGTGTTTCTACATTTTATTGGATATGGTTATGAAATATCATAACAAAAATAATTTAGTTTTTATTTAAGAGGTTTTTAGAAAAAAAAAAAAAAAATAAAACAATGTAACGCATTTTTCAAAAAATATTTTTAGTTGAACCAAATAATACATACTGTTCAAACTTGAAGAGAAAAAAAAAAGTAAAACCGAAATTAAGAAAAGCGTTTAAAACGGTTATCATTATGAATAAAAATAATGAAATTAAAATAACTGCATGTTTTAATTGCTATTTGTACGAAGTTCTTGCATGTATAAGAGCTTATTTCAGGTCTAAGCTAAAATTCTGTGATTTAAACATTATAAAATTATTGTTTATAAAAAAAATTATGAAGTACAATATAAAATTATTAAAATATAGCTTTTAACGGTTTTTGTGTCATTGCTCTTCAAAAAATATAGATAATTAAATAATCATTAAATAATAGTGATTAATAATTACTATTTATAATTTCTTTTTCTCACAAATTTTTATTTAGTGATATCTTATGAGAGCACCAAATAAAAATAACTTGCAATTTTAAATATAAGCATGTATAAAAAAATATATACAAGCAAAAAACTGCACAATCAAAGTATGTTATATAAAAATAGAGATACAAGCAAATAAGAAGAACCAGTAAATGAAAACGCTACAATTCACACAAAATCAAAGCCAAAAATGTAAATTTTCCTTGATTATTTAAAAAAAAAACATTTTCATTTTATAATTTATGCAGGAATCAATACTCTAATGACTTGAATAATAAAAATATAATCAGAAATCAGATAATCTAAAATCAGATTTTTTTTTCTTATTTTAGATATATAAAAATGAGTAAATTTTAAATAATTTATTCAGATGTCATCGGATGGGATAAGAAGTTTCGAATTATATGAATATTCAATTATATGTGAAAAATAATTATCTATATTAGTAAATTAATTAGCCTTAACCACATTAAATTTAAAATAACACTGTAGCATTTATTTATTAGTTGTATCAGTAAATAATGAAAGAAACATCATTTTTGCCTCTTATAACCCAATAATTTGCAAGAATTTGTCACTGAATTCTTAAAGAACAGTTACATTTCATTTATCGATAATAAAATAATTTCAGACATTAAAGTCAATATAAACGGATTTTCATGTACATATGATTGAAGAAAAATCTAGTTAAATATAGCTAAAATGGAGCAAATTATGTTTTTTGTAAAATTTGAAATAATTCTTCATGTGTTTTTTAAATTTCCATGAATGACATCCTGTTTTAACTATCAATTCTTTAAAATAAGAACGGATTTAATTGGAATAGTTTTAATTTAACACACGCACACACACAGACACACACATATATATAACACATCAATCAATAACTCCCGAGACTAACCCAGAGATGGCACTCGTAGTAAACCAGTAACCAGGTCTTTCTAGAGTACTAACCTTTGCTTGAAACGTGTCAAAATTTTAAGTCGATCGGACCAGAAACAGCTGAGTTATCGAGGTTGGAGTAAAGTCGTTTTGTAGTTTGTTTAAAAAATGGAAAAAACCGAGTTTCGTGTTCTGATAAAACATTGTTTTTTAATGGGTAAAAACACCGTGAAAGCGAAACAATGGATTGAAAAATGTTACCCGGACTCTTGTCCATCAAAAGCAACGATTTGTCGGTGGTTTGCCGAGTTTAAACGTGGTCGTACCGACACAAATGACGCTGAACGCTCAGATATGGAAACCGTTACACCGGAAAATGTGAGTGAAGTGACAAAATTATAATGAAGATTGTAAATTGAAACTCCTTGAGGATTGCTGAGATGACACAATATCATATGGAGTGTATTTTACTGAAAAGAGTTTTTGAAGTGAAGTGAGTTTTCAAATTAAGGTGCCGCGATTGCTTTCTATGGAACAAAAGCAACAGCGAGTCGATGATTCAGAAGCTGTTTATCGCTATTTACTCGCAACAAAAGTTCTTGCGAAAAAGATTTGAAAAGCGTTGGAACGATTGTATCTAAAGGTGATTAACAAAGGGTGTTATGTTGATGAATAAAAATTTTACAAAAATGTTGTTTTTCAATGTTAGTCTCAGGGTAGTTGATGTGTTATATATATATATATATATATAACTAGCATTCATGAATAGGTAGAGTGTTTTTTGGCTATAAAACATGTTAAAACCAGCTAATCTGTCATAAATAAATTCCAAATTAAAACTATTTTCTGTCACTATTATGGTTTTATTTTCTCATATGTTTTCATCATTTTTAATTCTTGGTGTTTGATTTTCATGCTTTAAAATTTATTTTGTTACTTTTGTCATGTGTTCTGTTATGTATTTGTTTTCAGGGATAATTTTCTTTTTACTTAGTTTTGCGATTTTAAAAAATGCTATTTTATTTCTCTTTTCACAACATGCATGTGGAAGTCATTTGTAATTTTGAGATTCTAAGGGCTTATATTCAATCAATTTTAATTTATATTTCTATAATTCTTAAAATACATTTAAACTTTGATTTATAATGTAGTATATATATATACATAATATATATATAATTATTGTTGGATATAATGTATTGTAAATGTAAGAGCAAAGGAAAAAACCAATACATTAACTTTCTCTTGTATAACACTATCTACAAAATATTACATGCTTTATTTTGCGTGAGAAAAAGGAGCAAAAATAAAATGGGGTTTTTTTGTTCGTTTTTGTGCGTTCTAACCTCTGTAGAATAGTCAGTTTACAAGCGTGCCAGTTTATGCTAAAAACCACAGTCGAACTTTATTATTAATTTTCATAGGAAACAATCGACCTATAAGTCGTCGATAAGTTTATCATCGGCATCGCTTGTAGACATTGTGGTCCCACTTCTGACTCGTCTCACGCAAACGCAAGCAAGTTAGAGATATTCGAAGAAGTCAACAAGATCACATGACGAATGGGAAAAAAATATCCTAAGCAAACACTAACATTGGACTTGTGGTCTCTGAAGGAAATGAGGTTGCAAGGCTAAGGCACGAGAAAAAAAGGCAATAAGTCGATAAAAAGTCAACAATGTGATCGGTGGACGTGGATATAGCTCGCCTTTGGCAAACAAATGTCGCGTGAGATTCGAGACCCTCTTGTGTGTCCATTAGAGCTCTGGAGACTTGTGTAATTTTTATTCTATTTCGACCGCAGAGGTTGGTACATGAATTGTTTGATAGGTCTTTGAGTGTACAAGTCGAAAAAAAATATACATAGTTGACCGTGGAAAAGTTTTGTTAAAGTGACGATAAAGTTTGTGGTGTGTATAATTAAAATGACAAATTTATAAATGATGACAAACAATTTTTACCATGATAAATATATGCTACACTACAAGCACGGAGTCTGGACTTATTTCGAATAACTTGAGTTGTTGAAGAGTTTTTGCTGTAAAAGTAAATTCACAAAAGATATTTTGAGAATAAAGATAATTATCTTCTATGACTAAGTAAATTTTTAAGAATCTCAGTTTGAGGTAAATAGAATATTTAAAAAGTAAAAATGTATAAAATTAAAGCGATCTGAAACTAAGTAAATTTTGAAGTTAGGGTCATTGTAACTCTAAAGTCGTCATATTCAAAGTTCTGACCCTCTGTAAGAAGGGGTGAAATTGAAAACACCAATCTTTTTTAGAGGAATCTAATAATGCTTTTATGCTCTGAATATAAAATACTGTTCAATTCAATTTTTGTATAAAAGAATTCAGAAAAAGTTCGAGGAAATTCGATGGAAGACTTAGATCACGTAGAGCTGTATATTTACAAAATAAGGTTTCTAAAACTTCACATAAACATAACTACTTTATGATACAGCTTCCATTTAGGATTAGAAAATACGTTTATGTTTTTACGTGGGTTTATAAGTTTTGTAACAGTAAATATATAGAACTATACATACACAATTAGAATAGCGTTATGTAGTCATAAACGCACACATATATACATACAGTTAAACTTAAGATTTAAAATGTTCTAATCAATAAATGATAAAAAGTTTTACGCAAATCATAAAAAATATTTTCTCAAAATTTTAGTTATATATATATGTCCGGTTCGTTATTCCTGATTTATACACTTGGTGTATTTATGAGCTGAATTACCTGAACAGATGTAGTAATAACAACCACTTTACGTTTTTGATTTATCTGAACTATTTTATGAAACTGTGACTTATTGTATATCGGAAATTTAATTTATTGTAACTTTACTCTCAAACTCATAATACGTTTTAGTTAAACTATTAGATTATAATATTGATATGAAATTATGCGCTGTACTACTATCAACTGTTTTGATGTAGTATGATGAAAATATTCAGACCTATTTAAGTAAATAAAGAAAAAATTCGTTTCGTTTAATTTTTAGGTTGAAAAAAACCCCAGTTGATACTTTCTATCACTTTCAAGATCAAATACAACTGCTAGTAATGCATTTTAACTTAAAGAAGGGGAAATTTATGTTGTAGCATCTGACACATTCAAACATCGTTGGACATTTAGATTAAATAACTTCCATTTAAGCCTTACACTTTCAGTCAGCAAAAAATTGGTCTTAAATTTTCATCTACCGTCAATTAAACACATTAAATAAACCAGAAAAGCACTTTTATGCTATAGATTTTCTTAAGTAAGTTAAAAGCTATAATAAATAATTTCAGAAATCAGTAAATATGCAGCCGAAAATATTTTAGCTGAAATAAAAAAAAAATGTTCTATGCTAAATTTTTCATAGAAAAATTATTGATTTTTTTTTCTATTTTTAAAGATGAACAATTACAAATAAAATAACGTTGCTAACTGTTGGATTCCAAAACATTTTAGTGGCAGAGGTAGCCTAGTGGTCATGATCGCAGACTCGCGACCGGTGGTTTTCATCGAGTTCTGAGTTCGAGCCTCGATGCCACTAGAGAATCGTCGTGTAGTCAGGATTTATGCACTTTAAATCTGTCGAGGCTCAAGATCCTCCAATCGGTGTGGTGGGAAAGCTAGAGGGAGGTAACAGCTCAAGTGTCGTCCTTTGTCACTTGACCGAGGTTCAAAATTATGTCAATTGCCCTCGTGTTGCTTCTAGCACGACGTTAATAAAACCAATTAAATAAAAAATTATATAATCTGGTAATACCATTACCCATGAAATTACTGTCTTGAAGGACTATTGAAAAATCTGAAATAAAATGATTATTTCTACGTATATTATTACATTCTTTATCCCAGCGCCATCTTCAAGTTAAATTCCAAACAAAATCTTCAGCTTAACAAAAGCAATGCCAACTTTTGATAATAAAAATAAATAAAGCAGACGATAATATATATATATATATATATATATATATATATATGCTACAAAAATCAAAATATTCAATTATGTAATAGAATTAAAATAAACGAAAAATTATTAAATTCATTATGTTTTAATTTTAATGTAATTTTTGTCTTTACATATTAATTTATTCTTAGGATAATACTTTAATGAGGCGACTACGTTCTAAAACGAAATTACTGTGATTCGGTTGGAAGAAATCAAATTACATTAAACAAGTCACGGGTATTTTACACTTTATTTTGAAAAGTGATCAGGAACGATATTTTGTTGTATGCAAACAAAAGCCTCTTTCGTGGATAATAGATTTTAATTGTTGTCATACATTATGATTTTACAAAGCATTTCATGCCCTAAGAATTTTACAATTTCAAAATCAAAATTAGTTTGAATATGAAAATATCGTAGAAAGAATTAAAAACTATAAATATTAATTTATATTTAAAGATATTCTAAGTCAATGGGAAATATATTTTGTATTACAGAATAATATTGAGTAACAAAATGTTGTATGTTAAACATGTACTAGTATAACGTGAACATATGAAAGACATATTTTATTTTTGAGTACTACATATCTCTTTAAATATGATGTCAAGATGTAGCGGTATACAAATAAATAAATAAACAGTTCTGAGATTAATCTTACGTATGTCTTATATACGAATATATTACATTTTTGCAATCGATATTAAATGTTGCCAGAACCAGAGTTTTATTTAAAAGAATTTTATAATGATAAATAGTTTTTATACAACTTTGCTAAGCAAAAGACAATATAAGTAATCTTATGTGTCAAATTTCATTCAGAATTTTTTTTTTTAAAAAAAAGCTCACTAATACTTTTTACAATAAATAAGATTCGAATCCATATCAATATGAGCACTAGATATTATTGTATAATCTCAGAAGGATTTCATTTACTAGAAACAGAGAACACGCATGAAAAAAAATCATTCCAAAATCTATGCTGAAATATAGGAGAAAAGTATTAGTGAAAAAAACAAACTAGAACATAAGATTTATCCGAATAGAAATCGGAGTAATATCATTTTATCGTAGTCATACAGAAAATTCCAGACGGAGAAGAAGAGACAGAGGGAAAAAAATTCTGAGTCCGTGCAAATTCCAGCTTCCAGAATCTGTGCGTTCCCCGGTTCTGTGTGGAAAATTGCATCAGCTATCTAATTTCCTACCTTCGAAATCCAATTCCAGATTCTGATGATTCTCCCGTTTTCCCGTTCTCTGTACGCGCTAATCGTATTTTCGGAGCGCAGAAGTGAGCGCTGCGCTTCCTTCGTATTTGTTCTATGGTGACACGGTGGATAAATGGCGACAAGAAGAGAGCGACATGATAATACTTGAATAATGTGCTCAGATGAGGGATGTATATATGTAGTGATGTAATTGATTAGACTTTTGGGAAATATTTGGAGCGGGTGAAAAAAAAAAATTAATATCCATCTTTGTACATTCGTGCGCCTACATGAATTTGTAATGCGCAAGCATTCCTTATTACTCCTTTTTTGTTTTCATTTCCTTTTTATTTGGACGCGATGGAGTCTCATAATATTTGAATAATGTGTGAAAATATGTACATACTTAAACTTGCTAGATTTTTAAATGTCTCGTATTCGAGGAGAATGAAAGAATTAATTTGGATTTTGTAAGATTTCCTGCTCTTACTTAAGATATACGTACACCTTTAAAACGTCATTTTTGTCAAAATTTTTGATTTTCTAATTTTAATGGTAGTTTAAAATTAAAACTTTTTTCTTTCTAATAGTGTTTGAATTTTGCTTATCCCTTATTTAGAACTTAAGTTACTGGGATTTGAATTTTACTCGGTAGCTAATTTTTAATTGCATTTAAAAGTTTGTTTTTGATTTTTCTCAAAATGAGTTTTCTCAACATATTAACATATGTCAACTTAGATATCAGAAAAAGTTATGAACCAAATTTATTTAAATTTTGCAAGTATCTTCCTTATATAGTTTTTAAGAACCGCTACTGCTTTTATGGTTGTAAAATTAATGTTTTAGCAACAAAGGTGTAAATCATGTATTGTTATAACTTTTTTTCTTTGATTTTTCATTGTTATTTGACTCGAAGCACAATATAAACTGTAGTGATATGATTTTCATCATGAAGGTAGTACCAGACCCAAAAAATGTTATGATGAATAGGATAAAATTTACAGAATAATGATATTTTTGTTTACATTTGAGTTATGAGCGATATTCTGATAAACAATTTATGTGCTATTTTTCCCATGTTTTCCACTCCAAAATATTTTTTAAAATTTAAAGCAGATTATTAAATTTTTTTTTCATATTTTTAGGTTATATTTTTGGATTAAAAATATTTTGATAGCAAATATCAATGTATTTCAAAAAATTTTCTTCGAAAGTGTACGGATACCTTAAGGTATATGTCTACCCAAAAATCACCGTTTTCGTGAACATTTTTGGAAATTTCTTTATTATTTTTCATTAAAGGCCATATATTTACGATTTCAAAAATGGTTAGCATTTGTTTCTAGAGTAGATAGAAGCGAAGCTTTAGGTCAGATATTAAACCTAAAGTTCAATTTAAAGCGATCGCAAGTGCAATTTTTTGAGACCGAAACTGAGCCATTAGAAATGTAAACAATATATTCATTTTAAACAGCTGTTTATTCATTTTTAAACGATGTGAAAGTAAAATACACTTTTTAATACAGAATTTAGTTTACTTATTTATTAGTAGATGAATCTGACAACTATTTCTTCACTTAATTTTGATTTATAGATCTGCATTTTCTAGAAAACTGCGATTTTAATTTTTTTTTTTTTTTTTATTACGGAAAATCTCATTTCTTAAAAAGTATTTCATACATTCAAATGAAATTTTACCACAATGTTCTGTACATCTCCAGAGATGTTTTGAAACTGAAACATAGCTTTTAAGTATATAAATATTTATTTTGGAGCTATTTTTATTTAAAAAAGTGATATATTTTTTTGAAAATTCATGTAGTGTTTATAAGTTTTGGTATAACTCAGTAAGTTTAAGAGATAACTGCCTTTTTCTGCTTCACAGCGGAGATACATGTATATATAATGTATTGTTGAAACAAAAAGTGAAATATATTAATTAGAATTTATTATATGAACTTTAGCGCAAATATCAATTTTTACTAAGTTTTAAACAAATATGACCAAATACGAAAAATAAAAAAAATGTTCATGAATTTGACTTTTAAAATTTACCATTTTATAGACCATTGTAACTAAAAACACAAGTGTTTCACAATTTTTTTTTTTTTAAAAAAAAAGAAATGCTCCGAAGATAGACATATACCTTAATGTTATAGTGTGCAAGCAGAAAGCATATTTTTAATGTTGATTCTTAGGAATTTTTTCAAGACGAGTGATTGAATACTTTTAAAATAAAAATTTTGTAAGGAATTAAAATAAATGATATTAAAACTTTTTATATAAATAATTTGGTTATATTGTAAATAAAATCCCATTAACTTAAATACCATACTACGTAAAGTTATCGCATTAAGTTAGAACAGAAATCAACTGAAGAAATAATGAAAAGAAATTATATCCCATACTTCAACATACTTTAATTTTTTAAAAAAATAGTATTGAAATATTCCATCTTTCTTTTTAAAATCTAATAAAGGCTCTTTTCATGGTAGTTTCGTTTTCAGTTTTAATGAAAATGGATACAAAACGAACAAAGGTATGACCATTTCAGAGAAAAATTATTAAACGTATGGTTTATCCTTAATGTTATAAAATAAACTAATAATATGGAAAAGAATATTTTATATAGAAGGTTAGGGCTTTGATTATACATTTGACAAAATTTCATAGAAAGAATTGCAATTTTTATTTTAGTTTTTCTTCTGTTATTAGCAATATTAAAAATTAAGAAATCAATCAGAAGAATTCAAATCTGAAAATCAGTTGGGTATTGAAGCTCATCAGCAAAATAATAATATGATTGTAGCTTTGCATCTTCCTTATTTAATTCTACTTTCATTGTTTCTTCTACTTAAACACTCAATTAATACTAGGCTTCAATTGATGATGCTTAAGAAAAAGATAAAATACTTTATTTATCACTTACGGATAAATAAGGTCACTTTTTCTCGAATCCTACCTAATTCATCAATTCTAATTTAGGATCAACTTCATACAGTCTTAGATCATCGATTCATTTCACTTAAACAGCCGATTCTTATCTTAATACTTGAACTAAGACTCAATTCAATATTAAAGTCCAATAATCCAGTTATAAATCTACCTGATGGCATCTTCTATCTCCCTTTTCCTTTCAATTCTATTTCATTTATATTTTACTTTATCTGATTCAATTAACTTAACTACTATCTTCATCTAATTTTTTCATTACCTTTCATTTCGGTTGGAGAAAAAATTCTAATTTCATGCAATTCAAATTATTATAAATCCCCATAAATAGCGAAGAGAAAAATGTGAATAAGCCAACGTCACACACAATCTTATTTATATCGTTATATTAATACGTTTGTCAAAGATCCTATAGATAGAAACTATCTAGAGACAGAAAAAATACCAGCATTGAGGTCATTTTTATCCTATATCAGAATCATCTTTAAAAAAAAAAAAAACATTATCAAATCGATAAAACTCTTAGCATTTTTCAGATAATCAATGAAATATTATGATAAAAAATAATGGTAAAAATTAACTATTTTAAAGAAAACTATTTTCTGTCAGTGCCTTGATTTATTTCTTTAAAAATTATAGGAGTGTAGCCAACTCTATCTTTAAAAAACACTTTTCCTATTTTTTTTTTTAACAAACACCAGAAGAAAGCAAACTTTGAAAAACTAACTCACGATCGAATGTACTTGATCAGGTGGAAAGAGAGAGGGAGAAAAAAATATAGGTGCACTTTCGAAGCGACCTTCAATGTATACAAAAAGTATCGTTGGGGGCCTTTTTTCTGCAGCGCCTGCAACCCGCGACAAGGGAGTTAGTCGAGTGGAAGAGCGTAATCCCTGCCGCTGCATACGCGGCCGCAGTCGGCGAGATTAGGGACCTGCTCTCCGTACTGTCGGGTTCCCACCGACCGAGGAGGGATTACCATGGCCCTCCTTTATCATTTTTTTACTCCCACTTGCGGTTGACTGAGAAGAGGCCATTAGTCTTTCGCTCTTATGAGCAGGTTACATAAGTTTACAGTTGGGAGAAAACGTAACCTTTCGGGGTTAACTTTGTGAAACGGAGCTTGGTGTTCAAAACGCAGAACTCTGTGTTCTCCGGATAGATTCAGTTCCTAACGGTAAACTACATTAGTTATATAGTTAACAGTAACACTTGCGACTCGCAAACCACCCCTTAATTATTATCTATTGGGTTCATATCTTATTTTATATTTAAAATTCCATCTCCTTTCAAATGAAATGAAACGTGATTACTCAAATGAAATCATTTGAGGATAGTGATATATAAGTGAAATAGAATTGAAAGTGAAAGAGGATAGAGATAATAGTTCGAAATATGTAGTGTTAGTTCAATTTGATTTACAATACAAGTTCAATGGTCTTTCTCTTCTTATAAGTACATTTGATAATTTTATAATTTATAAGAGACATCAGTAAATTTTCCTATGGTTTCATTGAATCCATTTTTATAGAAAGTTATATACATCCAATAATAAAAGGAAGTCGCATCCAAATTCACATATTTTTTATAATTTATTTTATACTGCCATGCTATTTTTCGCGTGATTCATAAGAATAGAGTATACAATTTAATTATTTTGATTAAATTTCTGACACTTTCCTCCGGTGACATAACTATTTTGTGTTGTGATTCTTTATTAGCGTCACACTGAGGAGCAACATGAGGGCTATTGATGGCGGGCCTCACAATTTTGAGTCTCCGTCTAGTGACGAGAATGACACCTGGGATGCTACCTCCTTTTTCAAAATCCCACTTTACGCCAACAGGAAGATTTGGGATCTCGAGAGATTTAACGCATGCATCACCTCCGCTACATTGTCAGTCTTCCTTGACATCAGACTTGACCCAAGACTCAACGAAAACAACCATTGACCGCGAATCCGCCACCATGATCACTAAGCTACCGCAACCTCTTAACTATTTTGAAGGGGGAAAAACAATATTTAGAATATATATGTCTTAAAAAAGTTTGAAAATTCAGGAATATGTTTCTTTCTTATGACATACTTTATTTTGAAAATATAGAAAGGATTTTTCTTAGCTGAATTATTTTGGAAAACAATTAAAAATTGTGCAGTATTAAAACTTTCTATAACAAAGCAATTTAAAATGAAATTTTCCTACAGTAATTAGTGAATCTCAAAATGTATAAAATAAAACAGAAGAAAAAGTAATATATAAGAAGTGGTATAATTTTCAAGCCTTATGGTATAAGAACTTATCATAAGAATCTATGCATACTTTTTAAAGAGGTGTAGATAAAATACGCATTCTATATTTAAGCGCATGTTTCAAAATACTGAAAAGCAATTTATTTCTAGGGTTGTAGCTAAGGATTTGATGAGTTATTTTCTATGTCCATTTTTTGGTTGTCTGTCTCACGCAAAGCTGTAATTTCACATTTCTTTTTATAGACCAGAAGAAACAGAATCGAATTCTCTTTTATCCTAATGCTTCCTGAGAGGTAGAAACAGCATGTCATTGATTTACTATCAATCTTTTCTTTTTCTGTATTCAAATGATAAAAAAAAAGAACCGAATTACTTTCATTCCATATTTTCTGTTACTGCTCATAAAACAATACAATAGAGTTATTTTTAATAAAATTGTCCCTTGAATATGGAAAGTAATAATAGATAACTAATATTGCATTTTATTACATATTTCGTACAAATTACATATATCCTTCAAATTAAAATAAAGTTTATAACATTGAGATTTGATGAAAACTTTGAGACGATGGACATTCACGGCATTCTCTTTACTCCCACGTTTGGGACTTTTTGTAGTTCGAATTGCATAAACGTCCAATTCCTTGCCAACCAAATAAAACTCGATTAGGCAAATAAGACAAGAAAAGAAGTGTAATGAATTAAATTAGGGGTAGTTGTATATAAGTGAAATATAACTGAAACGAAATTGGATAGTAGTGACTCCTGGTTAGAGTAATAGGAGTCGAATCTACTGTATTCAAGAAGAGTTCCACTCAGTGCGAGAGTTAGTAAGCTGAGGTTTGATTGTTTAATTACTAGATGGGATTTTAGTGAGTTAAGAAATTTGAGTGACAGCGACCTTGTTTATGAAGGTGGTTAATAAACTATGTTGCCTTTTTCTGATGTCTCTTAAATTGGATTTGTGACCTTCTTGATAATTTAATTGAACTTCAAAATCAGAGTTGATTAATGAAGGGTGGTCATTATAACTAATACTTCTGTAACAAAATAATTAATTTCATTAATTTTTAATTTGATTATGACAAAAATCGTATTATTTTCATTCCTATTATGTATGTATGTATATATATATATATATATATATATATATATATATATATATATATATATATATATATAATATTAATGAAAATTTTAATGTGAATATTTTTCGAATATTTCATGGAGACTTCTTCAAAAGATTAAATTTGGTCGTGTGTTGCAGACAAAGACGTATCTTAAAAATTTTCTTTACGAGAAAGGTAATTTTGTATAATGCAAAGAAAAAAAAATCTAAATATGATCAATCACTAGCTTGACGAAAATTCTTCTTCAAAATTTGAATTTACGTAGTGCCTAATAAGATTAATAGGAACTTCAATATGACATTGGCTATTTTTTGATACAGTAATGTTAGATTAATCTTAAATTAAATATTCATTCATTCCATTTGCGAAAGGTCTTAGTAAAATCATGTTTACTGAAATCTCAGGCTTACAGTTTGAATTCATTAATTTAAAAATAATTGTTATTTAGCTTATAAATAAATTAATCAAGCGAAAAAAGGCCAATGGCTTAAAATATTTTCCTATAACTAAACGGGGTTCCCTACATCTTCCTAAAAAGTATTAAAAAAGTCTTTTTTCAAAATTGTGGTAGAAATTCAACAATTTTTAGCTTATTTTTAATATTAGAATCAATTTGGGATATATTTAAATACAAAAAAATATCACATTTAATATTATGAGGAAAATTATAATTACGATCTTTTTTTGTTATCAGTAATAACTAATATTGCGCATTATTATTACTATTTTATATCTTGTAGTTATCGTAAAGATTAATAAAATAAAGCAATTTTTTTATTTGAATTTAAATAAATCCAAATTCCTTAACTTTTATTAATTTCTTTTATGATTAATACAGGCAAATATATATACATGTTGCTTTGTTTTAATCTATGTAACATATGGATCAACATAAATTTTTTATAAGAAGTGTCTGTAGTTTCATAATTTTGTAAAAAGTTCCTTGTATTATAAACTTTGGTTAGTTTATTGGAAAATGCTCTTTCTACTTTGTTAATACTTAGAAGGACTCGAGATTTTGTACACCCATATAGTCATAGCATACAATTTTCAATGTTTAAATGTCTATACAAGTTTTTAATCTTATCAAGCTGCAAATAGTGTTTTCAACTGATGTTTCAGAAATAATTTTAGCTCACGTCAGATTCATTACAAACCAAATCTTTCCTTTATCTTCTCTGACGTACCCTATTGCTCAGTTTGGAAGAACGCTTAATCCCACCCAACCCTCCGCTGGTATTAAGGGGCATTTTTCTGGCCTAAAAGACAGTCCCTTCCCCTCAATGGAAAAGGGGTCCCAACCTGTCCACAGGGGTTGGAGCACCCTAAAATCCCCTAACCACCCAACCGCGAAGGAATCTTTTCCAGAGAAGCAGGGATTGAGGAAAGGCAGTAAAACATGTGCCAAAACTTCTCTCTCTCTCTCTCTTTCTTTTTTTGCTTCTGGATCACTGTTTCGCCCTGATCAGTGGGGGACTCTTGAAGTAGGGGCAGCCTGTTGACTCAGTGCCTGCCTCTGGGGGTTGTGGTTAACCAAATCCCACTTTTGTTGTTGGGATTGCTGAAAACCACCACTTTTTCATCGAAATATCAGAGGACTTGCTTCTACATGAGCTGCTGAGGTTGAGTAGGTGAAGACATCATCATATTTGACAGACATAGGGATACGGTTTAAAAGGGTCTTGCATTTTTGACAGATGTGAAAGTTTTGTAAATTGCGAGGA
The DNA here is from genome assembly GCA_019974015.1 of Nephila pilipes. Classification (NCBI taxonomy): domain Eukaryota; kingdom Metazoa; phylum Arthropoda; class Arachnida; order Araneae; family Nephilidae; genus Nephila; species Nephila pilipes. The sequence continues at coordinate 675,527 of BMAW01075519.1, forward strand.
AGTTTGTTATTCTTTATCAGATATCTATTAGAGACTAAGCAATCTACTATATTTTAGCAGCCTTATAAACACATAACCCTTAGATATTTAATGAAATTAATTTCCTTAACTGAATATTATACATGTGGCACAGCAAAAATTCATTCAATGATCTAATACCTTGTTATTTTTTTTCACTCCATCATTGGGCTAAGGTCGTGAAATTCTAATGGTAATAATACTCCAAGATCCTATGGTATTTTTTCAGGTCTAACAAATTCGATTCGTGATTTCATCAAAAACTTTTCGTTTGGAATAATTAGGACCACTTTATGTGAAATATGGATAAGATCTCATCTAGGGGTATAATGCGAATGTTAGGTGAAGAATTAGGTGTTCAAAGGGTTCAGAATCGCGATATATCAACATAATTGCCCTCATATTGCTCTAATGTCCATTACTTTAACATGATGTGATATACAGGTTAAGACAGTGAGTTAGTTGCTCAAGTTTTATAACCATGGCTCAAAATCATAATTGAACCACCATTAGCTCTCAAATTGCTTTAGAATGATGTTAGTTAAAAACCAATTAAAGATTTTGTTCTTTCCCAAAAATCTATTTCTGTAAACATTTTCACCTATAATTTCCTTACTTTAAAAGATGCTCATATCGTTCTAGAATTAACCGAGAGCTATTAGCGAAAGAATTCGTTTTGAAATCAAAAACTAGTGACGACATCTGAAAAGGTAGCTTTCCTTTTTAATTTCTATAATACGCAGGGATTTTGAGAATCAAATCCATTTAACGTGCATCAACTGCAATTGTTTTTCATGATCGGTTTTGAGGCTTTGACTCATGAATTCGAATTGAGCATCACCAATCATGATACTTGTAGTCTTAGCTATTGGACTGCAACGGTCCTGTAATGTTGGAATTCAATATACAATAGGATTGCTTTAATTAATGATGATTGAGTTATTAATGATGAATGAGAATTAATTCAATCACAAAAAAAAAAAAAAAAAAAAAAAAAAAAAAAAAAAAAAAAAAAAA
>BMAW01075519.1:676571-701758 GCA_019974015.1 Nephila pilipes
AAAAAAAAAAAAAAAAAAAAAAAAAAAAAAAAAAAAAAAAAAAAAAACCAGCAGAGACTAAACGCTCTCCCAAAGATGCTAGTTTATATCTGTTTGATTATGTAATCAATAATGCAACATAAAATAGGGTAAGCACAATAAAGTAAAAAGAAACTATTTGTAAAAAGATATATGCAAGCATTAAATAATTAAATAAACTGTGGATTATAATTAAAATTCCTTTTCAGTCATCAAATAAAATAATTTATAACACCCTAATCTAATTAATTTAAAATCTTAACCAGGCAATGCTCACTTTTTGAAATAATACTCGTAGTAATTAAAAACTCAAGTATATGAAAGGTATACAATATAATTCTAAATACTTATAATTCTTAATAAAAATAGATTTTTAATCTTCCATAAGATACACAACTTTCAATTCTCTTATACCTACATTCTGTAGCCTTCTAAGTTTTTGAAAAATAAATATTTGAGTACTTGAACAAGGCGATTATTAATCCGATATGATCCTGTAGAAGTGTCCTTGTTTTCTTTACTCTGTCTGTTATTCAAAGTGAACGGACGAATTAAGTCGTATGCTATGCTTGCGTGAATATGTTTGTTCAAGGTGTCGACTACATAATGCATTAAAATTCCTTATTGCACTAGTAAATTAATAGACATCTATCGTTCCTGTAACCAATATATGAAAAGATTGCATTTATATGAAATATTAAAATGTGTACTGTTAACACATTTTACATTTACTTTAATACCAATGATTAGAGCATAATCACCAGAATCCTGCTTGGAGAATTTAATTGCTTTTCATTATTATCTACTTATTTAATTTTTTGCTTACTTTCAATTCCTATTTACCTCGATTTGATTATTTTGTTCAGAAAAGCACATCTTGGCAACTATTAGTAATTTAAGATGCCGCTACTGTTTTCATGTAATTATGTTCATAAGCATTTTATCAGTGTTTTATGGGAAATATATAATTAAATGGTAGTATTAATGGGTATATAAATATCAAGGATTACAACGCTATTGAGGAAGCCATATGAAAACTTAGCTGGCGTGTATTTAATTTTATGTTTTTCTACTTTCGATTACGTTCTTAAAACAAAAACAGCATGATAACCGTTATTATTTGAAATTTACACAATCATTTTCCTGCCATTATCCAAACTGGTATTTTATCTGTCCTCAAACGTAAACCATAATTCAATGGAAAATTTAAATTTGAATTTTTAAAAGAGAAAAAAAAAAATTCAAACCAGTAGTTACCAAACTCAGGATAATCACTCAAAATCATTTTAGTACCGAAAATTAAATGACGCGAACGTTGTTTTTTAAAAACGTTTCACCTTCCTATTTTGACATTTCCAATTTATTTCGCTTTCATTTCTTTTTAAATATATGTATTATGAATGTCATGTCATTAACGTTCCCTTGGTGTTATATATATATATATATATATATATATATATATATATATATATATATAACATTAATTTTGTAATTATAAAACTGTTCCTCATAGAAATCATATTATATTGCAGATTATTGTAATTGGAAAAAAAAAGTGAAATGCAGTAAAACCCCCAAAATTAACCACCTCTCTGTACTGACCCTCGACATATATAGTCTCGATATGAATAAAAGTATACTAAATAAAAGACAGGCAATTTTTGTTGACAACTCTTTTAAATTAAATTTTTATAGTCTAAGGACTCTAACACCAAACATTAATTTACTTTAACTTATAATCTAGGTAAGTTGAACGGTTGAGATAATTTTAAATGAAAGTTGAAGGAATGGACTTTACTCTTCGGTGAATTATTTAATCTTTTTATTCTACTTTTTTCATGTTCTTTTAATTACCAACTTTCAGATTAGGTCTAAAATTTTATCCAAACCAAGATGAAAATTTTCTCCAGCCTCAGACAATCTTTTCAATCGGGGACACTTATTATGGATACTCAGATATAAAAAAGGAAAATTAAATAATTTTAAATTATCCAAATCCATATTAAAAATTCAAATCGGATTAATATTCAATGCATTTGATTATACAAATGAACACATGGAAAAACTATGTACCAATGTACGTTGTGGGATATAAATAGAGTCCGAGTGTTTTTTCCCTTATTTATTTTCGTAGTAAGAATGAAAAACACGTACAAATTATTTTTATTCTCTTATTTAAAAAAAAATAAATGTAATTCTTCTCTAATAAGCAGTGAACAATTTGACGTATTTGGGTTACTTACTTTCTGTATATCCTGAAAATATATCTTATTAATCAGTCCTAATTCACATTCTGTTCCATTTGTTAGCCTCTTGTGTATATTAACCACCTCATACCAGTTTGCACCTGCAGCAATACAGTTTATCAATATATACAACAGAAATATGGTCTCAAATATTTGAAAATATTCATTGAATACTAGTTATTTTTCTGTACAAATTGAATTTTAAAAAAGTATGAATTAAATTTGGAGATTAATCACATTTATCTCTCACTTTATTCATAACTTTAGGTTATTCAAATTAAAAGAATGTTATTTTTCCAAAAATAGTGGCCATGATAGCCTAGTGGTCATAGAGCGAACTCAGCTTTTTGTCGAATCGTGGGTTCGAGTCTGATGCCACTGAAGATTCTGTTCGGTTACGGCATACCAGCCATGTATCGAGGCTGATACACGTTAAGTCTGTCCAGGCTCCCAGTCCGTGGTGAAAAAGTTTGGAGAGGAAGATGCCAGTTCAGGTGTTGTCCTTGTCAGTTGACCGAGATTCAAAATTACGATGGCAGTCACCGATTACACTCCCTTAGGGTTATTGGAGACTGACTGTGGGCATGAATCACAGTGTCAGCATCCGTTGTTAGCAGGAAATCGTGATGGCAATGGAATACAGATAGATATAACAACATTCCAAAGAAATAAAGAATAATGAAAAATTTGAAGTATTAGAATTATGACGTCACACTCTGTAAAAATACTTTGCTATCTTTTATTTTCTTTTGAATTTCAAAATTATACATTATTTTTTGTTCTTTGCAACAACATGTATTGTTATATTTTACCTTTTATTGTAGTAAAAAAGATTCTTTTTACCAATAAATACTGATTTCGGGTTGCTTCCAAGTGCGAAGTTAGTTAAACAATCAATTTTTAAAAAATAAAAAAATAAATAATAACGTATAATGGAGTCTTAACTGTATTTATGGGTAGGGTTTTCTAACTGAGAGAGAAAATGGCAGGTTTTTGCCCAGTATTCGTTTTTATATCCTTTCCAATGTTAAATTGGTTTTTAAATTTCGTTATGTAACGCTAAGTATTTCCAATAACACAGTTCATAGTTTTTGTAGATCTTAATCAGGATATGTAACTAAGATTAACCTCTACCACACGAAATACTTCTAAGACAAGAAGTAAAATGTAAATCTTGTTACTCTAATCGATTTTGTTTTATGACAAATGTTTAATTTAGTAATTTAAACCATGTCCTTTATAACATTTTTGGGATAATATTAATTTCTGTAATGTAATTATAGTAATTTGTGTTCAGTACTTTGTTTATTATGAATAAAACAAAATAAATACAGTTTTGAATGTTGTGACAGTGATTTCCTAAATGAACATTTTTGTCTGAGTAAATTAAATTTCCTCACTTTTTCTCTTAAATTTTTTTTGAAAAACAAGAAATTTGGTCATATATTTGAGAATTTTAGTAACTCTACTTATTAGAATATATAAATATTTTTGAAATAGCAGCATTCGCGACAAATCTTAATTTTTGTATTAAATACATGAAATGTAGAAAAATGAGACTTCTAAATGAAATTTTTTTAAAAAATCATTTCATTTTACTTCTTAGCATGAATTTTTATTTTAAAAGTTTTCGTTGACACATTAAAAAATTTATATTATCGAGTTTAAAAGAAGAGTTGAATTTTTATAACATTATTTTAGTTTGAAAAAATTATATTTCATTAAAAGGGCACGCTCTAAATTAATGTAAACGCGCTAATAATTTATCATTAAAAAATATCTTTATGTTTATTACTTATTTGTATGTCTTTATTAAGTAATATATAATAAAGGATTTTGATTTTGATTTAATAAAAATTTTGATGTACATTCCAAATTATAATTGCTTTCTTCTTCAAATGGATTGGTTGCGAAAATGAAGTAAATTGCAAGTTAATTTTAGAAACTCAGACGAAACTTTTTTTGAGTTATTTTTTGTTTATTTATACCGGGTTATTTATTATTTTTTTTTTTATCATTATGAATGTATCCAATTTTAAACCATTAAATTAGAATTTAGTGTACTAGCTACGCATAGAAACTGGTTAATAAAGTTATAATTCAATTAAAATAAATACGTATTATAAACTGAATTTATACTAGTTAATTTTTTTACACGAAGGTGAATCAAATTAAAACGAGATTTATTGAAAGAGATTTCTGAAATGTTAGTGAAGAAGATTACACAAATGTTATTTTTCAATATATCGTCGTTTAAGATATACACGTATTGGAAATTCTTTAAAATTCCTGGGTTATAAAAGAAGTCGGACGCAGTCAAATGCGCTTTGATTCTTCTTCTTTTGATGAAAATTTTCTCAATCCACCTCGTATCTGTTAGATGGCACCAAAACAAATTTCACTTTGATTCACAGGTTATTTTGATTTAAAACTTTATTTTTACACATTAGTTTTTAAATCACAATTTGGTTGCTGTCACGTCGAGTTGTCCCAATCGTTTAGATCTAGAATTGTCATTATACACTAGAAACTATAATAGAGTTAAATCAATGGTTTGCTTCGAAATAATGTTTTTCAAATACGGTCTCAAAGGTCGGAAAAATTATACCGAACGATTTTTTAGATGTGAAGGATCCTACATATGAAACATTTAAAATAATTCGAGATAAAAACCAACGTTTTTATATGGTAGCAAAGTTTATTAAAAAAAATTATTTGGCAGTGTTTTGCCAAATGTGGCTACCCCTGGTCCACTTAGCGTAATAAACGTTCAGCCAAAAGAAAAAAAAAACCCGCCAAGTTTGACAATTTTCGAAATCGCACCAAGTAGTTGGGCTAAACTGCATTATTAAAAATGTATTGAAATATTAGTTAAAACTTGTCGCAAATGTCTAAATATTACACTGTTAGGCGAAAAAGAACGATTGCCAAGGTTTCAGAGTTCTAGCTTGAAAGGAAGTTGGTTAAATTAACGATCAAACATTTGATGATACACAGATACACGCACAGACACACACCAAGTGAAATACTTAAAAACGTTGTAAAAAAGGAAAAACTATCACTATACTATATTAGAATGAGTTACCTTATTTCTCATTACTGACACTTTTTGAACCATCCTTTTAAGTTAAAATAACTCCTTATGTTGTAGGACATCAGGAAATCAAAGGACAGTCACATGTGCCCCTCAAACTATAATCTGTGCATCCGCTACAGTAATTCACACAAAACAAAATCAAAATTATCAATCATATGAGAATATGAGGGAACCATGCCACACATGTAAGCAAAACGTATTAAGAAACAGAAATATTGAAGCTAACCCGTTTCGAAGCCAAATCAAACTCTCTCTCTCTCCACTTATCTCTCGCTCAACAACTCTTCAATTTAAACGATGACATTATTAAATATTCATAAAGTGGGTAAAGTTGACCACGTGGTACTCTTTAAAAGGCGTAGGGGATAGCGGTAGTAGCACGCTGACCGTTATCGCTCTCGTTCCGGATGATGAAATTCGCGTGAATTAAAAGGGGTCGTGCGTGACGTCACGGGGGATGGAAGAGGAGGGGTGCAGATATCGTCGGTGTCATCTCTCAGGACGCGTGCCGGGGTTCCCCTGGGAACGGATGTGTTGTCATGGCGACCGATAGACGGAATAAAGCGATTGGAGAACGGGATAAGATTCTGGAGATATATATTCTTACTATGTTTCTTATAGGGAACAGATCCCCCACTAGAGATAAAACGACACCCCTTCTTTATCGCGAATGGTTATCTCCATATGAGAGGACAATATTTCTAGCATAAAATCCGACCCCTCAATAGTATGATGATAGTATATATAGTACTGATGTGTTTGTTCACAAAAATACGAGGAATTAAAGTTCTCTAGTAAAGTATAAGAAATAATAGCGGTAATACTGGGTTATTCAAGGTACTTCATCCGATTTCAAAAATTCATATTTTTATAAATAAACAACACATAATGATAAGCAATACATGGATGCAAAGAGAAAATATAGAAGATTTCTTACAAGTGTTCGATATAATTTCCTTTAGTTCCTCGTACAATGTTAATTCGACGTGTATCCTGCCAAAAACGCTGTAAAATGTCAGGGGTGATTGATTGTAGAGCAGCAGGATTCCATTGTCTATGTTCAAATAAATTTGTAGGTGATAGTGGGGCATACACTTTATCTTTTGCAAATTCCCAAGGGAAGAAATTGCATGCGGCCATATCAAGTAACTCAGGTGGCCAGCTGTGTATCATCTGGTCCATTGAGTCTGATGAAATTGCGAGGAAGCTCCTTGAAAGCTACTACAAAACAGCTTACGGAAAATAGCTTCTCGAAAAACACATTATAGCCCTATCTACTTTTTCATAATATAATACTTCTACAGTTTTCCTTTGTATTCAAGTATCACTCATCATTTTATGACTTTTATTTTTGAAAATATGGAATTTTAAAATCGGATGAATAATTTTGAAAGTATATGGGAATCCTAATATGATCATATGGGGGGATTGGCTTTAAAAAAAAATAAATAAATAAACAATGATCGAAACAGAAAACATTACATTTAAATTAGATCGTGGGTTTGAAATCTAAAAAAATAATAACTGACAACCGTAAAAATGCATTTAGAATTTTTAAAAATATAAATTTGAAAAGAACTAGCAAAGTTTTGAGTAACAACAATACTTACATAAAAGTTCATATTTGTATTTATTTCGATAGAAACTACAATAGTTTTTTTGAAATTTATTCACTAGACCTTTTAAATAACCATACATTCTCTCTCTCTATATATATATATAATTATTTACTTTTATTACATATCTGAGCTACACAAAAAAATTTCATCTTTTAAATGATAGCAATAATAATACGATACATTTTAACACACGTAACTCTTTCAATACCTATTGACTGGTAAATGGATGCCTAGCTAGTTGGACTTTAATCACCCGTCGGGAAATTGCTTAACTTAATAACTTCAAGTGCCAGTACAATTACAAGATTTAATTTATTTTATTAAAATTAAATTAAATGAAAATTTCACTCACTTGAATTATTATATCTGATAAGAGGGTTAAGTGTGTGAGTGTAGTCGTTGCCGAATGTTCAAGGCAACCTTGCAATTTGTAGAAACTCTTTCAGTACAAACTAGAGATTAGCCTTGTTAACTTACGAGTCCATTTAGTTATCCTTTTTAAAATATTTGGTTTAATCTCTTTTTTTCAGGGGACGTCATAACTATATATATATATATATATATATATTACGAACAGATATATATGTTTTTTTCTTTTATGTTTTATAAATTGTGGTATAAACATGCCATTAAGCTTTAGTCTGCTATCGATAATTTATACTCCGAACGACAGAAATTAGACACATGAGAAAGAAACACGTCCAATGGTTCTTGGGTATCTAAAAACAAATAAAAAAGAACAACAGGAATAAAGTTAGAATCTTTTACGAAACCAGAACCATCAAGTGCATGCAGTGATTTTTGTCTCAAAAGAGAGAAGATAAAAATCCTACAAAACGGAGATCAGCAAACGGTTGTCTTCGAGATGCATCCTTTGAAAGTTTGGGGTTAAGAGAGGCTAGACCATTTTAATAGTTTTTTATTTATCTTTTCTGGATTTGAATGTTTAGATTGGATACGAATCATCATTTTTCGGAAAGTGAAATGTTCTAGTTTCATTTTTTTTTTAAAAAAAAAAGATTATTTTCTACATCTCGCGGTCAGTAAGATTAGCTGTATATTCAACCATTTTTTATTAGTCAGGATTAAATAGTTATAAAGATTTTTTTGTAAGTAATTCGTGAAAAAAACAGTATGAAATTATGCGAAAGAAAAATAGCATGAATTATCTGCATATAAACGTAACGCAGATAATTCATATCAATGTTGGAATTTATACTATCGCTCAATTTTTATTAAGATACTGTAACTCGCTCGCGGTTCACTTACCTCGAAGTTTAGTAACTATGAACCTTGACTATCACTTGTTAACGATGGCTGACTGTATTGAGAAAAATTTTTATGGCAATAATAACGTGGAATGGAAACGGTAAATTTTCAATATGAATGACAGAAGTTAAATACTGTTTAGAAAATATATGGAAGTCTCATAGTTGCAGAGTGGCTGTGGTAGATTAACGGTCATGGTCACGGACTCACGGCCTGCAGGTTTCATCGAATCGTGGGTTCGATCTCTGATGCACGTTAAATCTATCAAGGCTCAAAATCCTCCCGTTGGCGGGGTGGGGAAGGAGAGGGGGGTGCCAACTCAGGTGCTATTCTTGTCACTTGACCAAGATTCAAAATTACGAGGTCAGTCGCCAATAGCCCTCGTGCTGTTCCGAATGCGACGTTATTAAAACCAATCAACCAATCACCTTTAGAATTGCAGAATGCTATTTACTTTTTATATCGCTATCTAAAACATGTTTGACACAAAAGAAAATAATAATAAGCGTAACTATAACAATATTTTTTTTACCAAGAATGGCATCAGAATATATAACAATAAGTATTATTAACCTACTTAAAAAGCTCTCGTTTCACAGTGTTTGTCTTAACAACATTTGAAAAAGACAGGTCACCGTAATATATATCTCTTTTTGAGAACTTTTCTACATCAAAAAAGCAACAAAAACACAGAATCATGAAACGAAAGCTAGTTTAATATTTAAAAAGTATTGAAACTTCTCCGGTATAAAAAAAACCCACAGATGTTCATTGAAAGCTTATAAATGTAAAATTAGGTATTAGATGTATGAAAAATACATTCGATTATGTTTACTACAAATGTCGCAGTTCGCAGTTTGAAAATCATTTTAAGAATGTCGATTTATTTTGCTACAGTAAAAATTGTCATTAAAACTCTTGATGATTGTCCATGTTCTTATAACTGTGCATGTATCTCTCGTAAATTCAACAAGTTTCTTCTTTACTTTCTATATTTGCTTTTTAGATATCAACCAAAGCTAGTAATCCTTTAACTGATAAAACTCTAAGCACTGAGAAACTATTTAAAAAAAATTTGTAATTTTTTTTGCATAATATTTTTGGCATTATTTTTAAAAATCTATTCTTTTACACTAAAACGTCCGATAGCATTATTCTGATACTAAATAATATATAAATTGAGTTACAAATTTAATAGTGTTATAAACATATTAGAACTTTATGTGATGACATTTCTGATACAAACACACTCTTAAGCTGTTCAAGAGTACCATTTTTCACGCAATATATTATTCATAAAGAACGTTCGAGCAGTGTCTTTAAAATGACATCAAATTCAAATTCTTCGCAATTGAATCACACAAAATGTTCCTCAAATTCTTTAGAATGTGTTCCCATTCTTCAGAATCCACGTGGAATTTTTAAGGATTGGAATCTATTCATACTCTGATAACGTAGACTTCCCGATTCTTAAAACGAGACATGGGAAATAACAAAGGGGTATTGCTATCCTTGTCTGATGTCCTCTTTTCAGATAAAAGTAATTAGAATGCCTGTTTACTACAGATGAAATAACATCTGTTACTGCTTATTACAAATGTATATGCAGCTAAATATATAAGCACGCCGTCCGGTGAGAAGGGGGGAAATCACAAAGATCTACGCTTATGAACAAATATTAATTTTTCAGGATCTTTTTTATTCATATTTTAACATTTATTACATCGTGGTTTTCTTGTTACAGTTTCATTTCCGGTTTTTTTTTTTTGAGGTTCATTTTTATTTATTTATTTATTTTCATTAAATAGTATTAATTTGTGTATACACTGTAATTATAATTATTTTTCATCCTTCGATGATTTTGTATTTATATGTGAACACGATAATTATAATTAATTTTTTCTAAAAAATGAAAATAATATACCTTTTTAAGCTCTAATATCACTCGAAATTGATTTTCCTTGTCAATTTTATCCATTTTGAATCATAATATACCAAGAAAAATCAAATTGGGTCGTTAGTTATAAATTTTTATACGACATATAATTACGTAAATCTCAAAGATTGTGGTGTTTAATTATTAATTTGTATAAGTTTGTTTTAGTTTGAGTTGATAGAAATTTTTAATTTGAAAAACGAGTAAGTATACCAATTATTATATCTGTATGACGCAGGTAAAAAGGCTTTATTCCCATTTTCTTTTAAATAGCAGCCAGTAAATATTTAGAAAGTAATAAAACTAAAAAATAAAAGGTATTATAATTTAAAAATTATCTGTTAAAGAACAAAATGCACACTTATACTTACTGAAAAATATTCATTAATAAGGAAGCTGTAATAAGGAAACACAAACATAAAGCACCATTAAGATGTTCATCAGTAAAATTTTAAAATGAACATATAGATTTTATCTCCGGCATACGTGAAGTAGTCTGAAAGATCTGAGCGTAATTTAAATTAGAATTAATTATATCTACAGACACCTGATTAATTTATGGAATATAATTAAACAGCAGAATGTTTACTCTTAAAATATTGCTTCAATACTACTTTATTTTTAAAGGTCTCGTAGAACAACACTGTGTGTGAATTAGATTCTATGCAAGGCATTATTCTTCTGAATCAGACTTTCGCTTTTTCAAGTGCTAGACATGTATGCATATTCACTAAATGTATATGTATCATCTCTGTTGCTCTGAAGTGCAACTTTACATTCCCCCTCTCCCATTTTTTAGTATGTGTTTTGAGAGCGCTTGTTGTGAATCTATATGACTTTTATATTTTTTTCAATAATTTTATATGATGTCTCGTAAAAATTACATTCTTCATAAGAAATTGTGAAAATGATACGACAATTTCTTGTAATGAGATTGAAAATGGTAAATTTTTAGAAATACGAGACTTGATTGAAAAGTAATACTTCCTTGACTATGTAATGTTTTTGTTTTTAACCCAATTTTCAAATTTCTTATTTTATCTGAAAGTTACATGTACCTTCTATATTATATACTTACATTCTTTGTTCCCAGATGTCGTTGGTGTGTTGATGGATAATGAACAAAGATATGGCAACCCACATGGAGATGAAATTAAAGTGGCGAAGTTTCATTGCACCAGACCTTGCGACTTTCACGTCTTCCTAAAGGTGAAAGAGCACCCTAAGAGACATCACTTTCGTGCTGACGACGGGGCTGAGATAGCCATTAAAGCCCAGAATCGACAACAACCGACTAAATTCTTCTCGTCCGACGAGTAACGCGTTTACTCAAGTACGCGGAAAGACTAAGTTGGAGACTATATCAAAAACCGAATGATGCTTTACATACAGGATATATGTAAATTTCAGAAAGAACAAGGATTTTAAAAATCGGGTAACAAATATAAAAGCTATATGAAGTTCTTTAATCTGCAAAAGTTATGACGTAACATTTCGATTTCAGTAATGAGTTTTTGCTTAAGGAATCATATGATTCTGGTTTTGATGATACAGAGCTGATAAATGGAGATAGAAGTCTGAGGTATTTATTGTTAGAGAGGGTATCAATAGAATTTTTTTCCATAGAAAAAAATTGCCTAACAATTTATAAAAAAGAAAACAACAACAACTCTAAAATAAACTCTATATTTAGATTATAGTGATCAGAGACTTTTAGAATATGGTGAGGAATACCACATTTCAAACCCATTTTGAATGATCCGTTTCAAAATAAAAGCTATTATAGCTAATAAATTAATTATCCCATTGAATTAGCTAAATAACAATAAAAATACACAAATTTATTCAGAATAATCAAAGAAATTAAATAGAGGAATCTTATTGAAACACTAAGTAAAATTGGTTATATGTAATAGTCTACAGAAAACTGACGAAACTTTTGCCATTCCCTTAGTGTGTATCATTGTATAATGAAGACAACTTCAGTGAGTTTAAGTGCTGAGCGCTCATCAGAATGAATATATGAAGCAACACAAAAATATAGCTGAAACAATTCGTTTTTATTATAATACTAAATTCGAAGTTGTTACCAGGAATCAAATATCTATAAAAGAGTTCATGAAAAGAGAAATATCAAGAAAATTCTCAGTTCGTACATGTTACAACATTATTATACTTAAATGCAATCAGAATGCGGATTCAACGCAAGAAAAAGTTAATTACCTACACAAGAGTATGTTTACTTAACTTATAAAGACTGTCCTCTTCATTATTCAGATCTTGCGCCATATCTTAGGCTAATTTTTTTTTGTCAATAATCATTGAACTCCAATTGATAGTGCGCAATGCCAAACAAAAATACTTTATTTATTCTCACCGAAGTGTTGATAAATCTCTCAAATCAAGTGTTGATAAATCCCGATTAACTCAACAATCTTAGATTATGATATATATATTTAAATATAAAACATGCAACCAATGGTTATATTTATTTTTATTTTTGTAATAACTGCTAGATGGGGCCACCAGAACAGAGTACCTGCACGGTTTCCCTCTGGTGGGAAAACGGTAGTTGAGTTATTCAGGCTGCGGGGAAACTAGTGTGACCATCCCCAATGTTGTTTCTGCCTTTATTATATATACATCCTAAAACTGTGAAAAATGAACTGTATAAATGTGTCTATTGTACAGTAAATAAACTGTAGTTAACCCTGAGGTGAATTAATATCATCGAATGATCTACGAATTCATCCCAGCGAGTTACAAACATTAATTTACTAAATCTCTCGTTCTGAATTCAACAACAGTAGCTTCACAGCAATGCTTTAGCTAGAATTCGCTTCAATCTACATAACTAATAAAAATGTTTCTATTCGAATTATAAAATGCTATCAACAAGTCATTATCCTATATTTCCCTTCGTTTTTTATTCAAGTATCGTAACAATTTAGTGTCTCTTAATATTCAATATTTCAAACGTAATGTGTAAAATAAAAAATGAAGACAAAAGAATAAGTAATAAAATATACACTTCTTTAGGTAATATAGTAAATGGAAAATATATACGTAAAATTACAATTGTATATCAATAAATTCCATGTTATATTATTTGAATGTTTAAAATAGGCAATAACTTGGATTTAAAATTAAATTTTTAACAATAAAAATCTCAGATCTGCATTTTTTTTCAAAATGAGTATTCTTTTTTGAAAAAATTCTACAACTTACTATTACTATTTAAGTACTATTTTTCCATGCATAAATTCAAAGTTATAAAAATTAGCTATAACTTTAGTATTCTCACTAATAATACAATATAATTGTTTTTAATATTTAACATGTTATTAAAAATAAATAATCAGTAAAAATCACATTTAATAATTTTATATATTTTGGTACGAGTAATCTGAATTATTTTTCATAAAACGGGTGTCAAGAGTACGCATAATTCACTTTACATAACATATTTTAATACAGAGAGAGTAAATAATCAGTTACTCAAAAACCTTTATTCCCAAATCAAAATTTTCATGTATTAAATATACTGGTGTTGTATAATACCGATCACTATATGTCGTTTAAGGCAATGGGTTTATTTGGGAGTTCTAATTTTAAAATAAGCAAAGAACTCATTCACTATTATGATATGTTCAATAAAACTACTCTTCCACAAAGTTCAATCACTGCCTCAGATTTAAAAAGCAATTATAATTGCGTCAATACCGATCTTTTTTGTGTGGTAATTGAAAGCAAAATAGGAGGCAAACTTAAATTAAAACTAATTAATGACAGAGTAACAAATGTATATTGGGTTTATCGACCAAATTAAACCTTTTAAGGCAAAACTTTTGAGCATCCATTATAATAACGCATTCAATTTAACAATTCGAATGAATTGATTAAGAATATCTAATTCACCGCCTACAAAATAAGTGTCAATCAATTGCCCGATGAACCTCACAGAAGCAGTCACAGAACAAAACCTTTCACAAAAAAAAAAAGCGCCAACTGAAAAGTTATTGATAGAATCATCAATGGACATTCAAAAGCAAACTCTTCTTAGTGTCGCCAACTGCACTTTTCCCAGCGATCTTCATCAATAAGATTTACAATAGGTTGGGGCGTCTCTAAGATATTGTTATCGATCCGGCATGTAACAGACTCTGCAAAAGTGTCTTCTTTCATTATGCCCCGTGTCACAATGACGGATGACTGTATCCTGGACACCTGTCCGATCGATGTCCGGCTATCACCCCGTAATCCAACGCTTGACCTGAGGTCTAACGCTTTGACAGGGAGCCCGCTGTGACGCTTGCGCTCCATATGGCTTATCGCTCTTCGATTAGGAGCAACAAATGCGTTGTTTAGTTGTAAGACATTCATTTGGAGATCAGTTAAAACATTGGTTCTCTATTTTTGTTTATAACATTAATGCATTTTAACGATGTTTATTAAGTTACAAAAGACGCCAATGCTCACACGACAAAGTTGAAGAGGATTAATTACGCATTATGTTGAGAAAATTTAAGGCACGTGTATGTGTACTTCGGCTTGCGTTGAAATTTCAAATGCTTAAAAAATGATTATTTGAAAATTGTTGTCCCGTTTCTAATATATCTCGATGAGTGCAATTAAAAATATTAAAATGTATTTATTTCGTCTCTTTTTTTTTTGTTACCAACCTTCGATTGAAATAAGTTTATACACTGTGAATTTATTCATGCAGCGCTGTTACTGCACAAAACAAATTACTTAAATTAAAATTTTAAAGAGATGTAAGAATTTGGGAGGTGTTAACTTTTTTTGTTGCTTTTATTCGATTCTCTCTCAACAAAGGAAAAATGTATTATGTGTTTCGACACAGTTTTGTTGGATTCTAAAAGTTTTATATAATCTGATAACACCAAAAAATAACTCTGTTTTGAATTATTATCTATAAATTCTAAAATAAAATGACTATCCCACGAATATTCCATGTTCCATCGCCATTCTCTCTAACAATAAAAATATGACACTTTTACAGAACAAAGGAAATGCCAACTTTTGATTTAAAAAAAGAACAAAACAAACGATTATGCGATAAAAATCCGATTATTAAATTAAATGTCAGAATTAAAATAGATGATGAAATATTAAAGTACATAATAATATTCTTTTCAGGTATTAAAATAAAATCGAACGATAAATAACGTTTGTGACAATAAATAACGATAATGTAATAATTTTTGTCATAAAATGAAAAATAAAAGAACTCTTTAGATATTAATCTATTCTTAAAAGCTATACTGAGGGAGTAATGTAATGCAAATACGTTTTGAACGATGGTAAACAGAATACACAAATCATGTTGCCACAACTGTAATTTATTCTTAAATAAAAAGAATTTCAATGATTCATTGAAAAAAGAATCGTAATATTACTACGAAGAACAAACAATGAATGAATATAATGACCTCAAAACTCTCCATTAAACGTAAGTTATGAGAAGCGAAATAGATCAAGCCGTCAAGTGACGTAATAGGTGCAAGATTTATGAGCAGTGCAAGAAAAATCTTGCCCTGTGTAAAATCGTTTCTCTTTTCGATCACTCTAACATTAAATTTTTAAAAAAATAAAACCTTAACTGAACTTTGAAAACATGCGACATACACACTAACACAAACTCTTCCCCTTATTAATATAGAAATGAATTGGGAAAAATTATAAAAACGCACCTCCGTTACACCCTAGCAATCCTTCTCTAATTTCGACCCTCTTTCTTGTCCAAATTTTTATTTTTCCATTTTTCTTCAAACATCTTTACCATAGTTACATCTTATTTGGGGCAGCATAGAAACATCTGGCCCATGCGCCACTAAACTTCTTTTTCACTCATTCGCTGGAACAAAAAAATAATGTAGCTTCGTTATTTCTAAACGATTTTTAAGAAATGCGTTAAAAACTCATTCAAATGCATATATTTTGACCAGAGATAATCTTAGTGGAAAAAAAAAAAATGTTTCATCTGTTGGAAAACACAGGGAAAGAGGGAAACAGTCGAAAATTATTTTCAAAAAATAAATTTGAAACTTTTTCTGCTGGAATATGTTTACGGGTGCTTCCACACATCAGTGAAGCACTTGAAAAATTTGGAGTGATACGATCAATGATACTGATTTACATATAAAGGACAGACTTTCATATATATATATATATATATATATATATATATATATATATATATATATATATATATATATATATATATATATATATATATATATATATATATATATATATATATATATATATATACTGAAAATTTATGAAAGAATAATTTAAAATATTTAAGCAGACAAAAATCCAGAAAGAAATGTAAAAATGAAAGGAAAAATAAATGAAAATAGGGAACCCAGCAAGTCAAAAAGCAATATCGGGCTGAGGACCGAATAAGAGGGGTTAAACTAGTTTAATGGTACCAACCTTCCCCCTTTGCGACTTGGTAGGCTGAATGGAGAAATCCAAATTACAAAAGAGTTCAATGATTAAAAGATGCAAAAAAGTTCAGCGATAAAATCTACAAAAAATAAAATCTATAATTCTAAAAATTATCTACAAATCAAAATATAAAAATTACTTACAAAAATTCAAAGAAATGAAGATTCAAATATGTGAGTAGTGAGATGGAATTTTCTTTAAGCTTCAAGATGTATATCACATACTCAAAATGAAAAAAATGTAACACGTCATCACCATATAAATAGAAAAAAGATTTAAGTCATTGTTTGATTGGAAATAAAATGTAAAAGGATGCAAACAATTAGTTGGTAATAAGTTGTATGGTAAAGAAGTATAATGGTCCAGAGAGTGAGTAAAAATGTAAACTGTGTAAATGTAAATAAAGAAATAAATAAATTCTTCACGGCTAGACCACTAACAAGCCGACTTTGTGGACCTATTGTTGTGTGGTGGATTATATATATATATATATATATATATATATATAAATATTCACACTGTACGAAATATATATTGAAATTAAAGTGGTGTATTAATCTGGAATTTATTGGTATATTTATGAGTAAAAAACACAAAACTGTCATTCCTTTCGAAAAAAAAAAAATTCTGATTGTGTTTCAGCAATGGTAACTTTTTACTAATTTAAAGGCATGGAATATTGCCAAAAAAGACGAATAAAGCAATTTTCAATAATGTAGAAATTCAACGGATTTTATTCGATAATTTCCAAAGAAAACATCTTGAGTCCACATTAGGAATGCAGAAAATTAAGAATTTAATCGTTTTATTATTTCACCAAAAATATTTATAGCCCTTGATTTGAGAGAAATGATAAAAGTAAGCATCTACTTGAGGTGAATACAGTATACGAATTATGTTTGAAAAGTAATTCCTCCATGAACAAAACTCTTTTGTTACTCAATTTTCAAAGTCCCCCCCTCTGCTGTTCCTAAAAAGCTACATGTATATTCACAGTAATGCACTAACCATCTTTTTTTTGGCATAGTTCCCCTCCCTTTCCACGTACTTGAGACAACACTTTTCTAGAATTTCTGTGGTCGTTGTCGATACCTATATTTAATTGCAGATTTCACTTCTTCATCACATAGAAAGAGATATTCCTTAACGTTCCCTTTTATCTTTGGAAAGTGGCGAAAATCGCAAGGTGCAATTTCGAGTACAATGACGCATCACTGCTTCTTCCTCATCTACAAATGGACCACCTTTTCTTCAGGTTATTGCATATTAGTGATATTTAAGAACAATGAAAACAAATGCACTGTATAGAGATCCCTTTCAACTTTTAGGTACCAAAAGTTTTAAAATAAGTTAAAAAAAAAAAGTTATGGCCATGGAGGCAAAATCACTTTTAAATCTAACGTCGTATTAAATATAAATAAGTGCAAACGTTTTTCTTTCTATTAAATTCTCGAAAAAGTAGAATTATTCAAAATGAATATTAATTAGCGTAAAGTAAGCGTACCACCCTACCCCTAAGCCCATAGAAGCAATTACTACCAAGAAAAGAAATACCATCTTCAATTTCCTTATGCATTTCTATTTTCACAAGCAAAACCTTCTAAAGTAAAAAAATGTAGCAAAATTTCAACAACAAAAATAATAATAATAATAATAATAAAAAACATAGAGAGACGATTATGCTATAAAAATCAATTATTAAACTTAATATTATAATAAGGACAAACGATAAGTTATTTAAGTCGACAATAATATTCTGTTCGGATATTGAAATAACAGCAGGCGATAAAATATTAAACTATATTATATCTTAGCAGTGTTAATAAATATTAAGAAAACTATTCGTAATTATTATAAACGTATTATAATGTCATTCTTTTGGACCTAACACCATGTATCCTTTATTTTATGCCAACGCATCCTTGTTGATACCATTTTCTCAAAACAACGTTAAGAGATGTTAATAAGGGGTATAAGATACAAATTGTATAACATTTAGACAAATTTAATCTAAATCCCTGTTCAGTTTACTATTATCGATTGTTAGAAACTATATATCACAACTACATTACTTCCCACACGCTATTTAAACACACACATAAACCTCCTGCTTATTAATTTGTGTATTCTCTATACTTCATGGCGCGAAAAATTTATATAAGAAACTAAAAAAACCAACCTATAAGCATAAATATTTTAAAGGAAGTAGAATCGACAGAACGGATCAAATCATACAAAATGACATAATAAAAACTTCATTGAACTGAAAAGTAAACTTCTTAATATTACATAGTTTTTCAACAAGTGTATGGAGATAATTTCATTTAAATTATAAATTCATAACTGAAAAGAATTTTCACCGTATTCAGATAGCGATGAAGTTCAAATGAAAATGAAATTATTTAAATGAGATTAGAATGATATACAAAGTTAATATCGAAAAAAATATTAATTATTATTTAAAGATGTCCTTTTATAAACATTCTCTCCATTAATACGGATTTTATCTCATGTTTATTTAAACTGGTTATAACACAAAATTATAAACGTATTATATTATGTTTAAATTCATCGAATTTTATCGTCTGAATTTCTAACCCTGCACCTCTCTCTTTGACAATATTATAATAACAAACATTTGAAATCGTGTTTCGATATTTTATGATCGAAGCTTAACATTAGACCAGTTGAGCTCCTTTTTTCGAAAATTTAAACATTAAATTAAAAAAAAAATTCTTTTTGAAAACATTTTGGTTACTGAAAATCTCTAAAATTTTAGGTTTTTTCCCCTCCCTCTTAACGTATAAGGAATGACAAATATTATTACGTTACAGGAAGCAACTTTTTAACTGTATATTTAACAAAGAAAATTTTTCCGCTTTTACGATTAGTTTAAAATTATTCATGTAACTATAGTTCTTAAACTATAGGCTAATAGAAATCCAGTGGTTCAAATCTTCTCTACTATAGCAGTATGTGCATAGTTAACATGTTCTCGGACAGTAAGAATTTTAATAAGGTATAAAAATAGATAGGGAGAATTTATTATGTGAAATTATTCGTGATATCCAAATTTTGTTAAGTTATATTTTTTCTAGCGAAATAACATTTTAATAGTTATATATAAAGAATGTTAATGCATGTTCAATTCAAGAGTTGCATTTTTAATTTATTCAATGTTTCAAGAATATATATAACGGAACATTTTCAATACACAAGATAAAACGAAATAAAAATACTCAATAAGTTATTTAGCCACAACATTAAAATGCAGAATTGCGAGTCTAATTAAAATTAAAATCATTATAATATGGCTTATAAATTTCAATGTAATAGCATTTTTGTTATTATGCTTCATAATTAAAAGGAATGCGTTCGCATCTTCGAATACATTAAAAATTATTTCCCCTAATTAAAGATATAATATTTAACCTAAGTTTCAGCCTAAATAAATATTTTTTAATTGACACATACACTTCAGCTCTAGGTATTTCCAACATAATTGTATTTTTGCTTAACAAAAAAAATTAAAACTTTATATTCATTCGATTTTCCCAAAATTTTCTATTATAGCTCACTAGATGGCGCGGCTTTCAACGATTCCAAAAAAAATTCTTCACTGAAGAAGGGAAAAGTCGCTTGTCCACGTATGACTTAGCATACTTGAAGCTCTGTGGAGAATTGAAATGTCATTTAGCTCCAATGAATAGCGAGTAACTATGACAAGTTTCTCGAAAGAAAGAATAAAGCAAACAAGAACAAAAATTTTATTTGGCTTTTTTTTTCCTCCGACGGGCAACTAAGGCGCCTCTTACCTGATAACCGACGACAGGTTAAAAGATTTTAGAAACGATTACGTCGCTGATAATATTTTCGAACATGGATCATAGTCAGTGACCTGCCGATCTTGGTTGATTTTTGTTGATTCATTTTTCTATGATACTTCCAGCCTCTTAAATCATTTCCGGTTCGATACTTTTTTCTTCCATTTTTAACTTTATTGTTGGCTGAAGTGAACGAAATAAATCCTGACTGGGATTCGAAGCTGAGAATTTATTCCGGTGGTGTTTCTATCGTTATCAGCTCCCGGCTTCTGCTTTTGAATATTAATTTGATGGAAGGGTGTAAAATGTCAATTGCTTTTTTCTCGCTTGTTTTCATTCTGATTGGAAACTCGTCTTTGGAAAAGATGAGCGCCTACGCGCAGATATCACTTCCGTATTTTGTTTCTTTCTTTTCGAAAAAAAAAATTTTTTTTTTTTTGAAAAAAGCAGTCGGATCAAATTCTTTTTTAACATTTCCAGTTTTAATGATATAGAACGGTCCTTAAGTTTTCCTCTGGTTGCGGAACTCTGAAATATATATATTTTTTGTTTATTTAGTTATTATAGTTATTTCTCTTTATCTTTCGTATTCATGTTTTGGCGATCGTTTAATGGTTACTTAGACAATTTATACAAAAAATTTGTTGTTGTTCTTGAGAAACAGAATGCAAAACATGTACGATATTCAACAAACGTATATTATGTCGTATATCTTTGATCTTTGATATCTTGCGTGTTTCGTTCCTGCATATTTTATGAAATAATAATAATATTGGGAATATATTTAAATGCATATATTTTTTCACAAAAATATTACAATACAAAATTCCAAAATAATAATAATAATAATAATGGGAAAAAAATTGTGAACCATGATTGTCAAATCAAATTATTTCAAAACTTTAACATGATATTGATCTTCTTGTTGGTATTTAGAAATTAAATATTAATCTGTATTTGTGGAGCAGTAAACAAACTAATATTATTGATAAAAAAAAAGAATCAGAATGCAATTTAAAATGAAATTTAACTTCTGACGAATACTTAAATAAAATTAAATTCGAACAATTTTATCACTCTCTTATAGAAAACGATATTTATCAGTAAATTAGTAAGTATTGTATAGTTATTCTTAAGCTTGTACAATTTTGCGTTTGTTGGTAGTATATGTAAGAGTAATAATTAAATTATTCCTTTAAGACCGCAACACACCATGATTGATTGATTGATATTCGCCAAACCTTGCGATTGACCTCGTAATTTTGATCCTCAGTCAAGTGGCGAGGACGACATTGCTTATCAATGAATTTAAAGAAAGAAGATGCAAAAGAATTGGTATGTGTAAGGAATTCTTAGGTGTTTTTTTTTTCAAAGTTAATGTTTTTTATACGTCACAAGATAGACTTTGATAATTTTCTATCGAGGAAAATAACATTTGTTTATTTGTTCACTAATACTTGATGCACATATCACTGTAAGTCAATAAAATTCCTGAAAGATTGGTTATATGTTTATTAGAAACCCTAGAAGAAGTGTATAATATGAAATGATTTACTATGGGTTTGAAATTTGATAAAGCCTGCTTATCAATCAACATAAATGTTGATGCAACTTATTATGTATAATTTCTTAAATTTTATTGAAAATTTTTGTACATATTTAACAACCGATATAAAAGAGAAAAACTGAAGTAAAGCAAAATATTTTATCTATAAGTCTGTATTAGATATAAAAACAAATAAATTACACTATTTTTCAGATTCCGCTCCATTATTTTTAGCTGCGAGAAATTTGTTGAAAATCGTAAACAGATATCGAGATTTTTTTTCTTTTCTTTTTTCTCTATCATATGTCTCTTTATTTGATTCTGTATTCATTTTTGTTTTTGGTATTACACACACAGTTTTGTATTCTAAATATTTTTATTTTAGAAAGTGTGCAAGAATTAAATTTTTCGATTCAAAACAATAAATGTCGATATCCAAACATGCAGCATTCTAAATAATGTGATAATTAATTTTTTAAAGTAGAATTGACTGTTTAAAAGGAGTATTTGTGAATAATATAGCTTATTTAAGTTTGATAAGTGGTTGTAAATATCTTTTTTTTTGTCAGAAATATTCTTGAATTTCGTAAGGTATTATTGTGCATCAACGAATGTGTGTTTTAAAAACAAGTACTTCGCATTTTCGTTTTTAATTTTGTTTTGAATTAATTTTGTTTAAAAACTATAAATGATTTGAATGTTGAAACAGGATCAAATAATTTTATTTAATGAATGGCCAATAATTATTGAATTCATTAAACACCATGAATTTTTTTTTACTTCTCAATTTTATTAATGTCCTTGAATCGTTTCATACTGATTTACAGACGATTAATTTTTAATAACACAAAAACATCCATTTATTATGAACGTTTTATAGTTTTTTACTTATTTGATTTATTTTGAGTTTGATTTCATGGCATAGTTGCGTTATTAATTTAATGTACGTTTATAAATGTATATTTTTAAGTGAATCAAAAACAAATTAAAAGAAAATCGTAACTATATCTTTAGCAAAAAGTTGCAGGTGAAACTAAAGTTTAACTTGTTAAAAGAATAGCAAAATATGTCAATTTACACACACATACCCGCACACAAATGAATTTCTACTTATTTTGTTTTTAATGTATTATTTTGAAGTTCCAAAGAAGCCACACACAAAAAAAAAAAAAAAAAAAAAAAAAAAAGAAAGAAAGAAAGAAAAACTTAAAATCGACTGTTACTTTAAAATGTGATTAGCATAAATATCTATATAGTTCGATTATCTTCGCATTCATTCTAAAAATACCGTTTCATCTAAGTGAAAATAGAAATGAATTCTTGTATCTACAGCCACACTAACCCATTCATTCACTTTTTTTTGATTAAATATGTTGTTAGTAGAAACTATTAAACAAATAACTGCATTTTTCTTCTATTTTATAATGTTTGAAACTCCTAAGAAAATTAAAAATTATTTAAAATTTGTTTTTAAAAAATAATTTTACTTTTTGCATGTTTTATAACTGGATATTTATAAATTCTTAATTCAAATTTATGTATTCTCTCAATACCATTTGTTATTTTATAGCTCGACCAATTCATGTTCTTTTTAAAAATATTATCTGTCCCAATTTCTTTAGGTATTCAAAAGCTGTTGTGATTTGTAATCAGTAAATCTTATGTTTTTTTATTAGTCATACCCATTCAAACTATTAAACACAATATCACACAAGCAAATTGGCTCTACAGATTGATTGGTGTGATTATTTCATTAACGGTGTGCTGAGAAGCAACGGGAAGGCTATTGGCGACGGACCTCGTAATTTTGAATCTTGGTCAAAATACGAAAGCGACAACTGAAACGATACCTCTCGTTCCAAACTTCACATTGTTCCAATGGAAGAGCCTGGGACCTCGACCAAATTAAACGTGCGTCATCCCCGCTAGTGGTATCAGGGCTTAAACTTGAATTCACGATTCGACGGAAACAATGCTGACGATTCACGACCTCTGGGCTACCGCATTCATGACCCAATTCATGGATGTGAAATTGAGCTTCTTTTCATTTAGTGTCTTAATCTTGATTTTACAAGACAAAGTATAATGATAAAGATTATATAAAAATATAAACTTTAAACAAATGTATAAACTTAAATAAAAAGAGGTTTAATGTCGGAAAAATCATTGTAATAAAACGAATGACACTTTTATTTATATGTCGGTACTTTGGACTGAAACGTTACACTAGAAATGCATATAGCTTGTTTTGTTTTTTGCTGGAAATGGAAGACGATTAACAAATTTTTATTATATCTTGTTATATAAATGCCGATTATTTTTATTCATTCATAAAGTATTCATTAATAGATGATTAGTATTATGAAAATAATCGAAATAAGAATTAAACTGATACAATCAAAAAAATGTTTTTGCGTATTGAATTCAATGAAAAATAGTAAAATAAATACAAGTAAGAGAAATGCGTACGTACAAATCTCCCTTTTCGTCACGCTTAGACAATACTTTCCCCCTTTTTCTACAGAAATCTAAATATTTCCATTTAAAAATGTCCATATCACCCGAAAAAAAAAAGATAAAAACTTTTTCAGTCCAATAACAATCCTCTCTATTCCGATTACACCAACAACTTATTCTCCCCTAAAACTAACAACTGAGAGAGAACAACTACAAACGCCACTTTCCTCCGCGACACCACCAGAGCTATTGGTTCCGCTCCGGTGGCGGCCGCTTACGCCCTGGTAACGCCCCTTTTATTCCAACCCCCCTCTTAAAATGGTCAACAGGGCGAGAGATTCCGTGGAAGGGTCGGGCCTCATCTTTATCATTTCGCTGGCTTTGCCAAGATTCATTTCCCATCTTTTTTTTCCAACTTCTTTTCTACTGATTTGTGTCACGTGGCAGTAGATGAAAATGGAATCTGGCAGAGACTCGTGTGGTATTCTCCATGGGTTGATATCCTACGTCAGTCCTGGTTTGTGCTTCTCTTTTCTAATGGATGGATTTGCTCAGATGGATGTTGGGGGAAGACAAAAAAAAAAAGTGATTGAAGTGAATGGATTATTTTGCTTTCCGAGTTGATTTGATGCTGGAGTGTTTCTACAGGGAAACACTATGTTTTGTAATTAGTATTTGAATAGTGAAATATATTCACA
>BMAW01075525.1:0-24166 GCA_019974015.1 Nephila pilipes
TTTTTTTTTCATTTTAATTCATCCTCCAATAATATGGCTGCTTAGCCACATACATTCTAAATATTTCAGTAAATTAGACTTTTTTTTCTATCATTTCCTACAATATTTATTTTTGTTTTTACATGTCATAAATATGTGTCTATATTTTTGTAAAAATGAATTGAATAAAATGTTAGTAGCACACAATAAAGGGGGAGCTTTATAGTTAGAGGTGAGAAACAATTGCAACTATGATTTATATCATAAGATAGCTTGAGTTTATTTTGAACAAGTGTTCGTGAAACAGGCCTATAAAAAACCAAGAATCCTGTAAGAGTAAATATAAATATATAAATGTGATAATATTAAAATTAGTTTGTATATATTCAACGATAATGAGAATAATGGTGCATAAACATTGGATTACAAATACAGTTATAAAATGTCGAATTAAATAGTAATATTTGTATATATATATATATATATATATATATATATATATACTCATGTCCTCAAATTATAAATAATTCCAACTCCGACAAATAAATGTTCAGAAACAAAACAAACGTTACTTATTCATAAATCCTATTTATTAAACGAAAGATAAAGAACAAAATTAATAGTGTATGTGCGATTCCATTCAAAACAGCTACGATTTTTGCTCCCGGAAGCAATTACATAGAATGTTTGAGTTACAATAATTTACGATTACAGAGTTATATTATGGTTAATATTTTGCAAGTTTCCCAAACGATGAAATACAGTCCGTATATCGCCTAATCATGCTGAGTATCAAATTATTGAGTGCATCTTTGAAAAGATTACTCCACTGAAAAAGCAATGTTCTCCAAAGTACTGGTACTCATGTAGTAGGTAGTTGACTGGCTGCAATTCCTTAGCCAAGTATGTCCCACAAATACTGTATTGGATTTAAGTCAGGTGAGGAGTTGGTCATTCCATACGGGAGATATCCTCAGATTGAGGCTCCCATGTCACCCCTAAGCAAACAAGTTGTTCCAGAAAGATCTGCCAATAACTTTGGCCTTTCATGGGTCCAATTTGAACATGTAGATCTGTTCTGGAGCCCAGTATAATTCCACAAAAAAAGAGCAGTCCTGCACCACCGAAATGGTCTCGGTCAATGATGTTGTCTTCGAGGTAGCGAGTACCTGATTGTCTGTATATGTAAGTGCGACCTGAAACAGACAGTAAGCTAAAAATGGAACCGTCAGGAAACATCACACACGCCCACTGCGAAGATGTCCACATTGCGTGTTTGACACTCCTGGCTACACTCTGAGGACCGTAAGTTGCCATAAGCAGAGCACATTTGACAGGCCTGTAAGCATGTAGACTGAAATGTTCCAAACGTCTGTACACGGATAACCTTGAAGCTGTTGTACTAGTGACTGAAGATTGCAGATGAAAAATGTTTGATGCTGTGCTTCGTACGCTTTCTTTGCAGTTACTGCCAAATACCGCTCGTCATTTGGCTTTGTAACTCAAGGGCGACCTGTATTTTAATGTGTATTGACATTTCCATCATTTTGGAATCGTAGCCAAAACATAGAGATGACAATTTCTACTGTTCCAAGTTGATCGAGTATCCCCATCTGAGTATTCCTACATTCTAGGAAGCCGGTAGTTCTACCACGTAAAATATCATCCACATGCTTTCATTGTGTCATACCTATTCAGTTGTGGCACTGAGCGGCTTACAGAATGCTTGAGAAAATTTTTACTTATTTGCTGCTATTCCTCTTATACACCTCTTTTACAATGTAGTCATAGTGACTTACTGTGGAAGTCATATAGATGACTGCCTGTAATTTTCACAGTATTCTTGAGGATGTGTGCAAAAATTCTACAAGCGAAATTTTTACTTTAGATTTCGATTTTCGAGTGATTTAGAGTTACCCTTAATTTATGGACTTGAGAGCATATATATATATATATATATATATATATATATATATATATAGGCATATAGCTTCATTTAATCAAAAAATAAATTTGCAAAAAGAATTTGCAATCCGCTTTCCCGTTAGTTGATCCTCAATCATTTCAAATCGAACAGCACCACGAAATTAGAAATGATCAATATTACCAAAATATTGACTGTAATATAAAAAAAGTAATGGTTTTCGTTCACAGTATTAATCACAATTTATCAACAATTCCTGTTTCGTTGTGAGTTAAATCACATAGATTAGAGAAATTTGTTAGCTTTTGAATTTTTTGTTGTTTGGAGGAGAGCGCTGTTAACTAAGAGTTACAGGATTTATTTATCTGATGGTAAAACAACTCAATGAGGATCACCAGTATCATTTTGGTCATTGATAGGAAATATTGGTTCTTCCCCTACTTCGAATCCCATTTCGAAATTTTCTGGATGAAATTTAGCAATTTTTGGTTAAGAAGAGAGGTGTGTACTTTCATCACTTTGCCGATTCAATAAGTTTTAAGAATTAGTTTGTAGAAAGAATAATGGATTCTGTAATAAATGTCAACAATATTATCTCCTGCTTTTAAATTTTAAAATTATAATGACTTCATTAATAATTTTATGCTAAGAAAATAATTTCTAGTAAATATTTAAATTCAGATACTATACAGTCAATTATGCAACATACTAAAACAACTACAAAACTTTACATTATATTAAACAATTATATTTCCAAGAAAATCAATTATGTAACAATAATTAATAAATGAGTTTTAATATTTACTCAGCATTCGCGTATATTTAAATAGTAATTTAGAGCAGTATAAAGTTTTCTATTTAACGTTAATAATTTTAATCAAAAAAAAAATATATAATAAACACTTTCTCAAAATACTCAATATTTCCTTAAGTACAAATTTAAGAATTAGACTACACATTCAATGCAATTGATATAAAATAATTTACATGCCATAATTTTTTTTTTCAATTGAAATAAATATTGATATTCTAGAGAGAAAAACAACACAGAAAAATGACAGCATTCATTAGTATCAAACAAAACAACTGAGTAATCTTTACTTCCAAGGGGATAAAGGAATTTGGTTTTCATTGCATAACATACTTGACTCATGGTTTGAAAACCGTATTCGTTAAATATTTTTACTTTCTTTTTTTCTTAAAGATATTAAACATTTATCCGCTTACACATTCAAATTTCTTAATAATAAATATTTATCCTCCTACATTTTACTCAACATTCTACATATGTATTGCATTTCTTCACTCATCAAATACGACACGGCAAAACGTTTTTAATCCAACTAACACTTTCTGGTACAGAAATTTAGTTTCCTTTTGCATTATCGGACGGTGATAAAACACTAGATAAGTTTCAGATATTTTACAAAACTGTAGAGTAAGATTACATAGTTGGGAGGCATATTTGTTATCACACATAATCTAAATTATATTATTCAACTAGGTTGATGACATTATGTTAGTTAGGTATATTCTAAAAAAATTAAAAATAAAAATTTATCTGGAAATCGTGCAACATTTTGGTGAAGATGTTATTCATTTCACTACTGAAAATAAACATGCAAAACTTAGAAAAAAAAAACAGCACCTGCTTTGGATTTGTAAACATTGGGGTTCGCAACACGATAATCCATTCAAGCCAAGCGTTAGGCTTCATTCATGTGACATTGGGCATCATGTTATGTATGCTCTTTATTAACACTTCATCATATATGTATATATATATATATATATATATATATATATATATATATAGCCGTGAAATTGCATAAAAGGTCTTATTGGGATCAGTACAATGATAATGCAATTCAGAAAAAGTGTTATGAGTATGCAAATGTGAGGAACAAAACGTCATATGCGAATGTGAGTGTACTTAAAACACATGCGCTCGGCGAATGCAGCTCAAGACTACAATAAAAAGAACGAAGGCGCAATTAAAGACATTCGCTGCAAGTGCAAGTGAGTTCTTTCATGAAATATGGCTAGGAGAAATCACCTGGACGACTTCACACGTGGAAGAATGATCAGTAAGCTGGAGGAGAAGCGTAGTGTAACTGAATACCTCGGAAATAAGCAAAATTGTCGTTTCGGGTGCTTGGAAAGTCTTCGAAACCATAGGCGCAGCTCTTAAAGAGGTTGGTGGAGGCCTTTCTAGGAATAAAACTGCAGCGGATGATTTATATATCGTCCTGCAGGTGAAAAGATCCCGATACCAGTCAGCAAGCGTCATTGTTTATCAACTCTATACAGCAATGGAGCGACAAGTGTCGCAGTTAACTGTGATCAGACGCCTTTACAAAGGTGGTTTATTCATCTGCCGTCCTGAACGAAACATCCGTTTGAAAGTTGTCTAGTGGCAGCACCGTTTAGAGTGATGTAAGGAGGACAAAAACTTTACATCTCTTCAATGGAGCCATATCTCCTTTATGGATGATAGTCGTTTCAGTGCCACAAGCGATTCTCAACACCAGTTGATTTGGAGAGAGGCCGGGACACGGTGTAATTCCAGTAACATCATGGAAAAAGACCACTATGGTGGTTCCGGATTTATTGTCTGGAGAGGTATTATGCTGAACGGAAGGCAAGATTACATTCTTCAAGGAACCGCCAACAAATGAAATTAATGCTGATACCTGAAGAACAGTTGGATAATTTGATGCTGAGTATGGAGAGATTGAGCGAAGCAACCATTGTAATAAGGGTAGGACAAATACCATACTAAGGAACATTTGCCTGTAGTCTTCCTTTTGGACAGACAATCATGGTTAACGATACTATGAGTTCAATGAAACTTTTTTTTTGTTTGATTCCGTACTATATGCATTGTGCAATCCTTATTGCGCAACCATGCTTTCGTCATTGTATAAGTTTAAAAAATGCTGTCTCTTATTATATATATATATATAAATATAGGGAAATTCGTTGAAATATATGAGATTAGATCTGTAATGCCGGTATAAACAAACAATATATTTCATTCATGTATGATTACAAAATTAATTACTTTATATCCATTTTTCTAATTTGATACCTTTCTCTTAATTTGCTTTAATTTAAATCGGTTTGATTCTTAAATAATATGTAATTATTGCTTGAAGTTTGTGTTTATTAAATTTATAGACTTTTCCATGTATTTAAGTACATTATTGGCACATTATAATAAGAATTTTTCATTTGATAATAGTTCTAATTTCTTTTTTGGTTTATACTATCCACATGGTGTTACTTATAGCTATTTTTTTCTGAATAATTTTAAAATGTATTTGGCTTATAAACGTATCTATAATGACTTTGATAAAGGACCTAAAATGTACTTTTTCAAATTGTTAAAAAGAGGCATAAGCAAATTTTTCTCCTATAATAGCGGGAAAACAGTTTCAAATTTTCGATTGTGCTCGTTTTATGTTTTAAACCTTAGAGCTTGAGTGTACCGAAAGAAAAATGTTAAGTACTAAAATATGTTACTTTCTTATCAACGAAAACATGCAGTGCGCTTAGATGTTTTAAGAATGACATGGAAATAATGATTACCGAGATACATTTCAAAATTGAGAGCGTAAGATTATATAGGCTACTTTAATGTATTGTCGAAAATGAATAGACCTTCTCTCAAATTGAGTCTTCTTATTGAGACAACTTTTTAATGAAAATTAATCAGAAAATATTTTCATGTATTTTAAAAATAGGTTTTTTTTATAACGCAGTTTTAAAATGATTTTCAATAATACCCATTTTAGCTGTACTAAGCATTTTATTTTTATTTAATATATACTTTATCAAAAAGCAAATACTTAATATTCGAGATTGCTTTAGCTAAATAAAATAAACGATATACATAACTGTTACTAAACCAATTTTCATAACGAATAAATATTTATTATTAATGAGGAGGAAAAAAAATCGATGAAGGATATTGTCAATTGAAGATAATTATCTCCTAACACAGAAGATTAATAATTTTTTAGATTATATTTTAGCTTCTGATTATGCACTTCTTTGTATAAAATAATATTAATTACTTAAAATGATTGATTCTCGAATAAGGATTATTTCCTTAAATATAAATAATTATAAATTGGAATATGTAGCATGATATAATGATCAATAAAAAATTATGGCAATATTAAAGTGAGAATACAACAAAAATTTAATTACAAAAGTTATATAATTGAAATGAAATAAAAGCAGTTATATAAATTTTAAGCCCTATTTAATTCAAATTCTACATGAAATATTAATTCATGTTGCATTCCAGTAATATAGATTAAATTAAAACTATTAGTATATTATTGAGGGGAGATTCGTAATTGCTATTATTATTGGATAATTTGTGTCTCCCATTAGTTTAAAATTTGTTTTTTCGAAATCGTCTTTTAACGATCACTAATGAATACAATTTTTGAAGGATCTTTTTTCTTGTAAAAGTATTCATACAAATTGATTTATTTTTCTTTTTTATGCTTAAAACCATTCAGAATAATGCAAAAGAATTTTTTAAAAATACCTAGAATCGTTAAAGATATACTTTTCATCCATAACCATCAAGAAATAAGTGCAACAATGGGAATTATCCGTGAAGTCTTTGATATCTTATTAAAGAATAAGAAATAAAAAAATACTATTAAAGTCAAATTGTTTTCTTCCAAATGTTGAAATGAAAGCATTTATTCACAAAATCTATCCACGCCTTTTCTGTATTATTCTTAAATCGGCGTTATTTCAAAATTCTCTGAGCTTATCGATTTGTTACATTTCAATGCATTTTAGTGATGAATTATAGTGGTGGAAATATTGGAACTGAATTTCATGACAAAGGAATAACTGAAATTATTAGAAAGGAGATATCCAGATGTTATTGCAGCTTTTAAAATTCAAAATAAGAAAAAAATCAATAAACTTTTTTCAAAGATATTGTTTAAAAAAAAAATAATGAAGGAAATTTATATCCACATTAAATGATTATAACTATTTTAAGTGATTTTTTTAAGAACTTCAGTTACAGATCAAATTGTAGATTGAAAATGTATTTCATAAATTTATATAAAATAAAAAATTTATTTTCAATGAAATATTTATATAATAAATCATATAAATTAAATTATATGTCAATAATAAAAATACCTGACGGAGTAATTTTAATGATCCTAAATATTTTCGCTCTTAACGATTAAAAATTTGCTTATGAAAGTTAAGTTAAAGTTAATTAGTATACGTCATTCATAAAAACATAACAAGCAATAGATACAAGAACATATTTCTTCTTTAAATGACATATTTTAACGATATTTTAAAATTCAATAAAGAGCTAAGCTATGTATTTAAAAAGGTTTTTCGCAGGAAAAGGCTGTAGAAAAAATGTGGATGAACCATGTTTTATGGATCCAGGTTAAACATACTCAATAAATAATTTTATAACAAATTCTTAATACAAAAATAAATTGACCAAAGGTACAAAAAAAAAATCAAAATTTCATTCGAAAAGATGGTATTTATAAGTCAAAAGTTGCAATTCTATGTCACCGTTTCTTAAATAATTTTTCAATTGCAAATATTCATAATTTTAAAATTTTCCACGAGATGTGTTAAAATATTATGTATTCATATAAATAAAAATATTGTTATTACTGTAAGAATATAGTCTCGTCTAATCTAAAGTTAGTATTGTGTTAATAAATAGTCAGAAAGTGTAAAGATTACCAGAATATTTTATTATAGTACAATATACAAAAATTACTAAGAATTCCATTTCATACTTAAAATTTTTAAAAAAAAGTTGATTAAAAGAGTCAAATATTAAAATATAATATAAATGGTACCGACATTTATACACTGTGAAGGTAATTATTTTAACAATAAAACAAATTAAATGTAAGTCAAACTCAAAATAGTGTTACGTAATTTAAAACTGAAATTTGAATAGGTTGTAATACATAATTTCAGCAAATTAACCAATTTTTAATCATTAATATACATTTTTATAGCTGTCAACGTGTTTTTAAAAAGAACTATAATTAATAGTTCGCATTTAACTTAAAATTTTATATGGTTAATGTTTTGTGTTAGGAAGTTATTGCTACGTTGTATATAATTATTATTATATTTCCAAAGATGAATATATACATATATCACTATTTCAGAATGAATTTTAATCAATTTGATATAAAAATGAATATATTTTCTCATAAAATCTACTGTAAGCTTTTTAATACATTATTTCCTTTTTTATGTTTGAATATTCTGATTGATTTTATTAATATATTTGTCTGAATTATTTTATATATGCGTAATAAAAATAATATCAGGTTAATATGCAGCTAATTATAACTTAAGATTATTAAGTTATCAAAATATTTGTAAGTAAAAAAATTACATTGATCTATTCAGTTTGATTCATAATATAAATATGTATCTTTAAATGTATAGTAATTTTTTGATGTAAGTAAAGAATTAAACATTTCAAAAGAGTAATCTTTATTAAAATTATTTTGATTTTAAATATGATTATATCTATAATATAATTTTTCAAAGTTGGTGCGGAGGCCTTTGATGTTGGCTATTAGGCCAATAATTAAAGAAAGGCCACTGGTAGAAATGAATCATCGCTTAAATCTGCCGACAGATGAATTGAATTTAGTGTCATTCAACCCATACTTAGGAATTGGGAGAACAAAGAATTGGAAATTAAACAAAAGTTCGTTGTGCACGCGGATAGGGGAGCCTGTTTACTATAAATAATAGTTAATTTTTTTTTAAAATTTACTTTGTTTGAACACAGCAGATTCAAATAGCAAGAAAACTTCAAGGAACACTTTAGATTGTTTTACCTAGTTAGATTTCTGAAAAATAAAAAAAACCCAGATTGTAAATAGTGAAGATGAAGTTGTACACAATTTTCACTAAGCTAAAGTTTGCAACAAATGTGCTTTAAAATGATGGTGGAAGAATTTTTTTGAGAGTGATACTTAGAGCCCAAAAACTACTTGAACTGATTTTTCATATAAATTTAAAAAAAAATATTTTTCTGAATTAATTTCTTGCTTTGAAGTAGAGAATTTTACGCCTTTCAAACTAAATAATTTGAGGAAAAAATTAAACGAATAGATCCAACAGATACAAAAGATTATGTCACTGATAATTTATCACATATAAAAATTACCCATTCATTTGCCACTACGTTAAATGACTTTAAAAGTATGAGAATTAATACTAAAAAGAGAACATTCGGCAAAATCTAAAGGATTTAGTCGAATGAACAAGGATTATTTCTTTTCTAATATATAGAATGAGTGAAGAAATTGTAGAACTTATAAATGGAAGAAAATAATAATTAAAAACATTATCTTTAAAACAAGCAATAGATAGAAGAAAACTTCGGACCATTAACTCTCATTTGGTTTTCAGCATAATATAAAGAATGGAAGGTTAATTACAATGACAAAAATGAGCTTCATTTCAATAAATATATTCAGAGGAGGATTTAGTAAGAACGGAATCAAATTTTTTAGCTACTATTAAAGTAAATTTTGCTAAGACTTTTCACTTCATATTATTTGCTACTGGAAAAACTATATCCTTGATCCGTGAAGATGAGAAACCCTTAGAACTTGCCTGAAATTGAGACAAATTACTCTTACAACTCGGTACTATTTGGATTTCCCCCCCCCCTCCTATTGGGGAGTCATGTATGTTCATTTTTGGCGCAAGCGGTATTGTTAAGGCTTCCAAAATACGAAGGGGGAGGATACGGTTAGCTACTTTTAGTTAGTAATCATTCACGAGTAAGAAAGATCCCATATATTTGGCTTTATATATCAGAATATTAGTTTTTCGCAATTCCTGATTTTCCTTTTTAATTGAATGAGTAATTTCAAAAGAACATCTTATGTGTATTGTTATTTTTTTAATATGAATGTCTTTTTTTAAGTAAGTACTAAAATTAAGATACATACCTGGAGTTTGATGTGCAGCATTTCAGAAGTATTAAGTTAGTAGAATTTATATAAATGATTTGTTGAAAAGTATTCATATATGAATAAAAAGGATTATATTTATTACTTTTATTTGCCACTATTTCGCAAACATGACCACTCGCTTCCACGGTCATTTTGTGATTAAATATATGCAAAGAAGTTTAGAAAAAAAATCAACATAATTGAGTACGCTTCAAAGCTACTGAGTATACATCTAAAGTACAGCAAACGAAGACAAATCTTTCACCTAAATTCTTGTATTCCAATTAAAATAATGAGTAATATTTTTTTATTATTATAAATACTTTTCTGAATATTCAATCTTAAGGAAAAAAATACTAATATATTTATGCAACCTCATTATTATACACCAAAATTCTATTTTCTAATTTGCTTCTAAACTCTGAATCTCTATCATTAAAATTTTCTTCATCTAAATCCTTCATCAAATTCTAAATATTTATTTGTTGAAAGACTTCTGGGCATTCTAAAAAATCGAAGAAAAAACAAGAAAAAGAAATTTCGTCTATCATGATTAACGTTATATTATCCTATGGAGTATTTATTTACATAAATTGGATTTATAGTCCTTCCTAATTGTAGCCAAAGACAAGAAATATGCACATAACGTGATAACGTTGGAGAAAAATATCCCCATTCAACTACGAACAAAGGTTCGCACAGTCATAAAAATTGTTAAGATTTTTTTCTTCTTCTGGAGAACGGGGGACATGACCAGCGTCTCAATAGTTTGTTACAGTAGTACCACAGCCAAAATAAATGAGAAAAGAAATATTTTGTTACAACATATGTACCGCCGAGTTAGAACTTCAGAGAAACTTCATTCATATGATTTAGGGATTAAAAATATTACAATATCAGGTAACGAGAAAAAAAACAACATAAAAACTATTTAATACTCTGACAAAATATTTACAATAAAAGTGATTTCATTTGACTAACGCTAAGTTCTTTGAACATAATCACTAGACTTGATAAAAATATTTCTTATTATATAAATGATTTCTTTAAACAAGGTCTTATTTCATTTAATGACATAATAGAATCTTAGAGAATTAAACATTCAAACCATTCACTGAATCATTAAGACAGACTTCCAGAAC
Organism: Nephila pilipes; assembly: GCA_019974015.1. Lineage (NCBI taxonomy): Eukaryota > Metazoa > Arthropoda > Arachnida > Araneae > Nephilidae > Nephila > Nephila pilipes. The sequence continues at coordinate 11,058 of BMAW01075525.1, forward strand.
TTCCATCGATCGCTTAACAGATCTTTGATTCCTCGGTTTGTCTCCAGTTCGTATTTTTATTCGTCTAGGTAGTGATATTTAGTCTTGGAATCGTATTTAACCGGAGGACGCCTCAGCGACATAATAATTAATGATATTTAGCTATTTTATGAAATTTCGACTCCTACCCAATAAAAAACGCTCATCTGTCAATCAAGGTATGAAGATGCTACCTAAAATAGAGTAGGAATAAAAACCATGCACCCAGATACAGTGCAGATCTATTACATATAATGCAGGCATAATAATTACCAATGATAGAATTCAAATAATGAAAGTTTTAAAAAATTAAAAAAATCACCTCGAATAGTAATTATAATAATAATCGAATATATTGTATTATATATGTGTCAATATAGGGCTTTTCTAGTATACTCTGAATTTGAACAACATAGTCTATGACTAATCTTGATAAGGTATTTGTATTACCATGCTAAATACATTCACACTTGTGATATCATTTGAATATATTATTGTAATTCCAATGCTATATTGATAACTTTCTTTCATGAAGGGCAATATTTGTTAAATAGGTTAAGGTTTTGTGGTCGCAAATGATCTGGATCCAAGCTCCGAATACCCGAATATCGAACTTTCTCAGGATCTCTAAGACACAGAGTGTTTTCCTATCAATCGCTGAATTTTTAGTTTGTGCCGGGATTTGTTTCGTGCAAAAAAAAAAAAAAAAAGATCAAATTTTGCTTTTCCTTACTTTATAATGCTTTCGAGTATTCTTCTACCAATTCTTCCAAGTGGTTTAAGTCGTATTTGCAGCAATTCGAAGCGCATTAATAGAAATTCTAGACATGTTATACAGATATAAGAATCAAGTAACTTACTATCATTATCTTTTTCTTTGGTAAGAAAACATTTCATCAATAGGTACATTTTACAACAAAATATTGATGGGATATGCTAACGAGTTTGGACATGTTCTGAATTATGATTAATTGATTTAATATTTACCTGTTTGTCAAACATTTTTTTCTCTAAAATTTAACAATAAGAAGACAGACCCGATAACTTCTCAATCAATAAAGTATCTCTTTTATAATACTTTGAAATTTTTCTTGAAACTTTTGTGAAAATTTTATGAGAAAAAGATACCCTAACACTTTTTCTTTATTGTTTGACATTCGTCTTCAATTGTTTATTTCCAGCCTGAAGCTTGCCCACGAAAACACCCTCTTGGCATTTGATAAGTTTTTATACAAACTCCATATTTTTCTTGATATAGCGTGACATTTCTCTTCTTTATATTTATCTACTTTTAAAATGTGATTTTCTTACTGCAATTCTCTAAGGGTATTAAATTATTTAGGCAACTGAAGTTAATTAAAACTGCATTTTTCTTCGCATATTTTTATTATCAGTCCTTTTATTTTCATTTGAACTTCTTTTAATTCTTCTTTATATCAATTACGCAAAGTTGCTGTTTCAACAATTTCTCTACTTTTAGCTTAAGTTCTTATAAGTATTCATGTGACCTTTTTACTTCTTTAGACAGGTTACTAAAATTTAATTCCAGAATTCTAATTTACATAATTAATTTTCGGACTCTTAATTTTCTCACTCTTAACAACACCCAATTTAATTTTTAAATTTCTGATTTCCTGTTGAAGATATTCATTCATAATCTACCATTCATCCATTCTCTTCCTTATCCGATTTTCAATTTTATTTATAGCCTGTTTAGTCGCAGTGATGGCTTTGCCTTGAAGTTCCGGTTTACTTCTCTTTTTGTAAGAACTCTAAAGAGACAAAATCAGGTTGTGTTTCCTACTCTCACTCAGAATAACATTTACTCTTTGAATACGTTTTTACACCCTTGATCTTAGGATATTGAGGTTCATGTCTTTAATTCCAAGTGATGTTTAATGATTGGTGTTTTGAGACCTTCTGTAACCTTTCGGGATATCTCTTTTTTGTGTTTGAAAACAATGGACTTTACTTTTCTTCCCGTTTCTACCACTAATTTTCTAGAATCAAAGATTTTCATCTGGTTAACACGCTTTCGTATCTATCCAACTTCTTAGTCAACGTTGAAGAAGATATTAATTTCGTTCATTCATCCGGGAAGTGTAACCTACCTCATAGGGAAATTGCTCCTGTGCTTGGTCCTTGATGTACAAATCTTCTAATTTCTTGAAAATGCTTACTTCAGTTCCAGCATTCCACTTCTATAAGTAATTTCTGAAAAAAGGTAATTAACACCATGCGTTCTAAGGTTGTTTCTGAATTCAACTCAGCTTAATCTCAATATTTTTAATAATGTGTTTTAATATATGTGTAATTGTCGAAGTTCTCTTCTGATTCTTAAGCAATATCAGAAAGTTGTATCATAAGTAATGCGGAAACCAATTCTAAGCGTCAACATAAATCCTCTCCGCCTGTCATTAAAAAAGGAATAGAGAGAGATATCATCGTTATATTAGTCAATGTTTGATATAATTTTAGCCCACTTATGACATAAAGTGCCATGTTTTTCAGATTTCTCATTTACGAAAATATTCGAATACACTTTTTCCATCAAATCTAATCTCAAAGTTTTTTGTAAATATTCCACTTATCTCTTTTCTACTTCTCTCTCTGTGTTTCTTACTATTCCCACTGCTTTTCTTTCTTTTGATACTTACTGCTTTTTCTTCATTTCCTATTTTTTTTCCCAATTTTCACTGTTTTTCCTCTTCCTCTCTCTCTTTTCATTTACATTCTTATATCTTCCTCTTCTGTCTGACTCTAGCTATCCTCTCCAGTAACACTTTAGCTTCGCCCTAACTATAATAGATGCTATTCCGTATTAAATTAACGAAACCGAGTATTTTGAGATTGAGGCCCTAAGTCTCCCATAAATCCGATGTCAAACTGTAAGTCATCCGTTTGATTACTCATTAAAAATGATATGGTTTCTTTTAAATATACATTCCAAATTACATAATGTTTCTTTTAAAAATAAAAATTAAAATTTTAATGACACTATTTATTTCTTCATTTCACTCAAATTGAAATTTACTGAGTAAATTTTATACATATCTTTCATTCAAATATTAATATGTATGCACCCTATATATACATATGCTTTCTAAATAGATTTATAAAGTACTTCAATTTTCTATCTTAAATAAAATACGTATCCGTCTCAGAACACAAATAGCTTACATAAGTTTAACTGGTATTTTGAGAAAATTATTTTCAAAAATTTCAGCATAAATTAATTTTACCATTCACTAAAATCCAAAGTTATTTTAAAGAATTATACTTATAATATCATACCAAAAATATTTATTATATATTCCATATTAAAACAAATTTTACTGAAGAAAACTGACATGAAAAAAAAAAAAATAGATTCATAATCGAAAATTTGAAATACTCAAAACAAATATAATTCAAATTGTCCCTGAATATTTTTGATCACATTTCTACAAAATAATATCCATAGTAAATATATTCGTCAGTCAATCCAATAATTAATACCACGAGGAATAAAGATTAATAGACATTTCCTTCCATATCGGAACACACACACACAAATCATATTTAAAGAACGCTAATAATAAGTTAAGGAATATACTCGTAGAGATAAACGGATGATTCAATTGCTTATCGCTGCAAGAATGCTTTGAGCTGACAAAGTATTTGATATTTATTTTACTAATTTTCATTTTATATAGCATTCTATATAACATATTTTATGCAATATTACTTTTCAAAATAATATTTATTATATATAGAATTCAAAAACAATTGCGGGAAAAAAAAATGTTTTAAAGCATAATTTTACTCAATATACTAAAGTCGTTCTACAAGCCCTTAGGAATTCCAAGAGATTGAGCTCTTAAAATGGAAAATATTTATTCTTAGAAAGCTTCATGGTTCTCCAGACGGCAGTCTAAGTTTCATTTACTCTAATTTGCGATTATGATGCCTTTTGCACCACGAAAAGTCTTTGTCATAACTTTTATGGTCGATGAGATCATCCTCCTCTTATATGGAGAGGAATTACCGATACCAAAGCATATAGTTTTGATAGCTGTTTCATTTTTGTATTTCTTTGTATTACTATATGTAATATTATTACTTGTGGAGTGTTATACTTTCAATATCTTCATATCCCCCTCATTTTGTTTTTAAATTTACATTTTGATTATTTTAGTATTTTATATCTGATTTTTTTTTGTTTTTTGTCCGTTTTGCTTTTAATTTTATATTTGGAATTAAAATAATCAGTATTTTTCAAATTATTTTTGTTGTCATAAACTTTTTTTAACAATATATTTGGTTTATATGGCCTATAATTATAGAAAATTCCAATTCAGCAATGTATATCTTGTTAGAACAATAAATATATTTTTCCCCATTCTAATATTTTCAAAGAAAAATAAAGGTAATGCCTCGTAAATTTGTTCAACGATTTTCCAATTTTTTCTTATATATATATACTATTTAACAAAAAAAAAAAAAAAACGACGTTCCAAGAAAGAATTGTCCGATGGAGACAAAAATCAGAAGATAGGAAAATTACGTTAAGAGTAGAAAATTATTAAAATTTCAAAGAAAATGAAAAATTGAATAATTTATTTTAGAATCACAGAGTTATAAAGTATCGAGCTCAATAAGGTGTTGAACCAACTCTAGCTTGGATGCAGGCTGCCACACGATGTGGCATAGAGTGATAAAGCTCCTTGGTGGTCTCTTGCGGTATTTCTTGCCACATTTGCTCCAATTATCGGGCTAGATCATCAACATTCCGTGGTAGATGCAGTAACCTTATCCCAGACATGCTAAATTGGAGGGAGATCTGGTGATTTGGCTGGGCAAGGAAGTGTTTGACAAGCTGTAATGCAGTTCATAGCCAGATGTGCAGTATGCGGTCTGGCATTATAATGCTCATAAAAAGGTCAGTGTACTGCTAAAGGAATGGTTGCAAATCTGGTCGATGTACTGGTACACTAATTCATATCCTACCAACTGTGTTATGAAAAATATTTTCATCCAACTAACGTTAAATTGCTGCGATCAAATTACAAGACTTAATAAAATATTTCTAAATGTAGTTATGATTTCCTTTAAATAAAATTTTTTCATGTATTGATGTAATAGCTTTCTTAATATTCAACGATCACTGAATTTATTTTTGTTTTGTAACAATTCCATCTCCCGTTCGTGTTTTTGTTGATACTGGTTGAAGAACTTAGTCACGGAATCGGCTTTAAAATGTTATCATTCCCATGGCATAAAGGTCAATGAGAATCAAGTTATATGATTTGATTCCTTCTTTCAAAATAAAAGAAATTTCAAATCACATTTCAGATTCCAAAATCAGGAGGAAAAGATGTGAGCCTAACTCTTGTGAAAAGTACAATCCTAGATGGAACTAGATGGCGAAAAAGAGGTTTACACAATCTATATAATATCCAGCAGCACTTCATTCATAAGTTAGATAAAATAACTCTCAATACATGAACATAAACTTCTTAGGTAAAATAATTATGGGTTGTAATAGACGATATAGTTTCACTAGTGAAAGCCTTCATTTAGTCAAAGGAAATGCTAAATACTCAGCATACTAAATTATATAAATGATTTTTATAAACCATCTATGTGTAGTGGAAGAAATCTACAGCCTAGAAGAAAAACATAATAATCAGTGAAAATAATAAACAGTAATGAAGTAATAATTATAGTCAAGAACATTGATCAACCAAAAATCAAAACTATATCAGCTAACTTAATTAAACTTTAGTCGATTCTGTGATCTGAGCAACACATTATACTTTTCAATTACTTTTTTTATTATTGATTATTATTCTATTTATTACTCTCTATCCAAGTAGACCGACAGAGTTTCTACAGAGATGCCGACGTTTTTACTTTATCCAAAAATCCATCAACCATTTAGAACAGGTGAATGAGATCAATCCCACCACTAAGATGTGGAAAATATCTACTCCACAGTGCATACTAGAAATAAAAAGACAACAAAAGAAACTGGTAGGCTCAGAAAACAACCACCGAGAGAAGGAGCAAAATTCACTTCTGACGAATGTCCAGAATGTCTTAGATGGTGCTGCTTATGGCGTAATTGCCAGATGAGGAGGACATGTGAAATAATTTGCTCTGTGAAATTAATCGTCATTAAATTCATATTTATTTCTAGGCATTTAATAGTACCTTAAATTTAGGAGAGAGGAGTGACTTAGACATAAATGTTCCAAAATATTCTTTATATTTCCAGAGTAGTGTTCATGAGTTTATATATTCTCACGTTATATAAAAACTTATATATTCTTAGTCTACTAATGAATCTCGTTATTCAGTTATCAATTGTGTGCTCAATTCAACCTATTTCAATATCTACGACATACATTTAATAAAAACTCTCACTACTATATAAATTTATTAGCACTGGTAATTGAATAAAATTGTACCATGTAAAAACGAAAGAAACGTTTTAACTTTAAAATAATAATTTTTTAAACGCTGGAAGAAAATACTGACTGTATCAATATACTAGGCTTATTCATTTAGATTATAGCATTTTTACTTGTTTTTCTATTTGAAAATCGAAAGTCAAAGCCTTAAGGTAACAAAAACCTTAAGGTCGTGACTCAACGTTCTTTAAGGCGAGAAACGAAATATTAGTGTAGCACTATAACCACATTTAAATCCTATGCATAAAAGAAACAGAACAGATATTCTAGCTGAAACGTTCAATATGTAACTAAAATCTTATATTGACATTTTCCTTTTAAATGAAGATGCTGAAAATTTACAATGTTAAGGAGAGGGTCAGAAAATTTCCTTATTAACCATAAAAATAAAAATAAAAATATTTATCAGTACAAAAGAGATAGTCATAACAGAAAAAGTTTCCTACTTTCCTTTAATGAATAATTAAACAACCCTAGTTCAATACAAGGCACCCAAAATATAGCAATCACAAGAGGAAAGAAGATAAAAAAATTAATGAAAGACCTAAATTGAGATTTTGAAATTTACATACTGCACCTTGTTTTGGATTGAGAAAAATATGTTAAAACTAGTTTCAGGTGTCAAACTATCACATCTTCATTAATTACATTATTTAACGTTTATACAGTGGATAATGAAAGTTTTAAGAACATACAAAATTTCAAATTAGAAAAATGGAAATAATAAAAATAATAATGAAACGAACACGTTAAAACTTATTTAAATTAAATCAATTATGAACCCTTAATAAATTCTTAATTTTTTTTAAATAAAAAAAAAGTTTTAACTTTAAACAAATTTGTTATGCAATTCTTATTCCAATAAATCGTGTTATAATCTCGTTTATAACTTTAGTGTTGTACACACACACACACACACACACACACACAGATATATATATATATATATATATATATATATATATGTGTGTGTGTGTGTATGTGGATATATATATATATATGTGGCTTAACTATGTGTGCTGATATATGCTATATAATTGTTACAATTAGGTACTTTCAATTTGATTGACTATCTATAACTACTGGACAGGTGTATTGAGTTGATAACGTGCATAGGTTTGATAGAATACAAAGAGGAACCCATTCCTTGGATATATTACTTTTACGCATTATAGTTATAACACCAGTCAGGTTCAAGGTATGGAACATCAGTTGCAGGTCTGAATAATAGGTAAATAGGGAGTATGGTCCTGCCTCTTGCAGATATAAGCAGCACAACGTTGTTTCATGCTGGGATAGGAGATTTGTGAGTTCTGCATAAGCAATTTGAGTTCCTGCTATGAGATTGTGAGCCCTAGTTGTATTTCATTTTTATGTCTTAGGTGGTTCTCCCGGAAGGCCTGCAATTGCAATTTCTCTCCCCAGGCGTCCTGTACAGGCTCCTATAAGTTGATCTGGAGATATGGCTGGCCATTATATATACGCCTGCTGCTTCCTGCTCACTATATGCTCTGCTATATATATATACATCCGACGGAGTATCTAACTTTCCGAAAATTCGTCGATACAGCTGAGATCTACTATGCGGCCTTGGGTGTCATCAATTAAAGTGGGCCAATTCAGAGCAGAAAGCCTGAATTACTGTGTTCAAAACTGCCTCTACCTCTCAAGAGTCTCAATGTCTCTTTCAAAGAAGATACATGAGTTTGTGTGCAGCCTTATCAAAGATGTCTTCCCAAGACCATCAATCCTTACTATAATAGTAAATTCTTGAACATTGGAGTACAGGTATCAGGCCCTAGTTTTCTCTATGTAAGTACGGGAAATAACTAGATAGGCCAGACCAGTACTTGAAGAACAGTCACCCATTGAGGTCATGCTCACTCTATGATATGTAATTTTAAGTTGACTCTACTGTTCGCATAACAGGTGGGAATCAAAATGGTATGTTGCAAACACAGCCTTCTCTAATGAAGACTTATAGAACAGTCACCCTTGAAACTTGGAGTTATTGCTTGTTCCTTTTCTTACATGAAATACCTGATAAAACTTACTTTATCCATGCCTCGTTGTAATGAACAAATGGTGATCTTCTCTGGTCGTCAAGTCTCACGACCTTGCCGATACTTTCTTCGAAGGTTTCGATATCAACCAACTGTTTTCATAATTTGGACACGACGCTCGACGTAAAATCAATTTTCACAAATCAAGTTTGAGGAATGGCCTACTTCAAGCCACCCATAATTCACCAGAAATGATTCCATTATATAAAGTTGATCATTGTATTTTTACTGTGATTCTCATTTAATCTAATGCCAAAAACACCCTAGAAATTCAACAGGAAATGCGCTTGCAGGCAAATACGGATTTGCTTTGCACGCTTATAAATCCTATTTTTGTCAGCCCCAATACAAGAATACGCTTCAATATTCGAAGGTGAATAACTATCTTAGATTCAGAAACAATGCTTTTACATTTCGTAATTATTTCATGATAACAAGTCCCAAATTCTCTTAATTTTGGACATATATATATATATACGAGAGAATGCATGATTCAAAATCTTTATGCATGATTATCAGTAAGAACTCATATTTAACCATTAGAGCTGATTTTCCAAATTAAATTCGACAATGCCACCTTTATTTCATTGTAGATATTGAATAAAGAAAGAAAGTTCATAAATTAATATATTTTATAAATATTTTTCGACAAAATAGTTTCAATTTTGATACTTTGTATTAAAGGCACAAATCCTCCGCACTAAATGAAATGAACTTTCATATAATATATTTATATTATATTACAATATAATGTTAGAAATAATATAATATATTGTATTTTTGTAGCCTTATTCTTGTAGGTATACCTTTGATTATTGTCTTCATTCTTTCTCAATCTATAAATACTTTTCATGTAACCTGATCCTTAACATACATCAGTAGAGGATAGAATACGTACAACTAAACCTACTTTAGTCATTTTAGTGGATTCTGGTGCTTCTTGTGTTTAGGCTTCCCTTTTATTTTCTGGCTATTCTTGATATTGGCGCAGATCATCGTGAGTTCAGTTCAGGTCAGCTCATTTATAATGTCCTTCACCAGATTTTTGTGCTTTTTGATCAGAACTCAAGCATTTATCACAGTCATGTACGGAATGATAGAACATCTTCGATATCAACTTTCTTGCTTTTATTCTGAAAAGATACCAACCGATGTAGTAGTCCATCAGATCAATACCTCCCATGCAGACGTGTACTTTTATATGATTCAAGCATGATACCCATTATTTTCAGTTTTTGACATAGCAGGTTATTATTTACTCCTTGTTCCCTTTTAACATGGAAAGAAACAAGACTTTCTTACTGTATTTTCTGTTTTATTGCTGATGAAATCCATATATTTAAATTGGTAACAATTTCATCATCGTTTCATCTAGGTGATTAGACTTTGAAATTTTCTTTTCTCCAGTTGCATAAGATTTTCAAAGTCAGTTTCTCTTTAGTACCTAATTTGACTATATTGTAATTTGTTTTAAGTAACATGAAAATGTATCGGTATATAAATATCAAAATACCCATATGATTTACATATTTCTAGGACTGGTTGCAACAATTTAATACTTTGTATTGCTCGACGCAACTCCTTAAAGATCCCAGGTTGGCTAGAGTAGGCCAATATGTGGTAAACCTCAAAATTATTCGTATATCCAGAAGCATAAGACGATAATTTGGATCTCCTTTTCATGGATCAGCTTATAAAATCCTCATTTTGTGGCTCACATTTGATCGTTCAGTGACCGCCGACAGTCCGTCTTCGTATGTAAATCTTTTATTTCAGTCGTCTATGACTGGTGTAATTTTGTGCATCCTGGTACTCCATTTTCTAAGCTGTTCAAATTCACTGCTAGTATTATGCCGCTTCATTTTGTTTTAATATCAAAGAGAAACTCTTTAAATCTATTGCAAACAAACAGAGGAAATAACAAAATACTACGTTACAGGCAAAATTATAAATATCTAAAGAGTAGTTAGTTCATACAAGTTCTGGAATGGCAGAGTATCAAAGTGATGCCATAAAATAACAGAAATTTCTTAAGGAAAAACAGACCATACAAAATAAATTTACCACATTATAGTAGGAAATGATGTAGCTACCTTAGAAGTATTTTATTTTGCTGCAAAATAGAATGTATCATTACATTTATTCTCCTCTTTAAAGTTTCTCTAAAGTTTCTAAAATGTCTCGCTCATTCCATACAGCGGAAAGCAAAATGTCACATTATTTGAACAATTTTGATAGCTGACGTTTATTTAACTATTGCTTATTTATAATAGATACTATTACAATAATATAAAACAGCCAAATATTAAAATGATAAATTACCAAGAGTATCAATTCAAAATCCAGGCTATCAACTGAATCAAGATATAAAGTTAAGGATATTGAAATACCCCTCGTGAAATCAGACTGAAATAGTCTGTCTAACACAAATTCTCACTGTCGGACAAAACACACAGTGTAAAAACATAAGTAAAATATGATTCAGTTGAAAATCCTGTGAGCTTATCCCACTCCTACAGCATGTCATTTACCTCCTCCGGGATAGTTACAAAGAGTTTGCAGGGATGAAATATTCCACATGCATTCCAGACATGGTACAGGCTTAGAAGAATTACTGTGGCCATTTCCAGCCCACAGAGGTGAGTTTCTTTACGTTTCAGGAGTATTTCCACTAGCTGAACCTATGTAGACAGGGTTGTCGTCCTTCAGGAAACTTAGTTAACTTTATTAGCATAGAATTCAGACATAGGCCACTAAGATTTTGTCTCCCTCCATAGCAATCAGACACCTTTATCAAATAAAACAGATGGAGTCTGTCAACACAATGACTATCTTAACCATTACAGCTCCTCCAGTGTGATAATTGTCCCTGATAGGGAGAGGGGTAACATACCAAGATCTCCAAATATTACACATATAATCAGTGTTCAGGCTGAAACAAACTGATAGCCACTTCCTCTACTAAAGCCTTTAAAGATTTTGGCCATAAGTCTCCCTCTTTACTACACACTTTGTGGTACAAACAACCATGTTCTGGGACCCAACTTTCACTCAGTAAGATGTCTTTGAAAGTGTAGAACTATGAGCTGGACTCCAGTTGCAGAATATGGCTCAGTGTTCAGGGCTGTGAGCTGTAGAGACCAGTGATACAAGATATACTTCTCACCGATCCTCAGAAATGTTAAGAATGGCTCTTGTTGGTTTATCTAAGTCTTCTCGATATGGAAACGGTTTTACAAATTGCCAACGACAGTTGTTACATTGGGCTCTAAGCCGGTGTGCTGGTATTTGGAATGCCACCAATCTACGAACAATGGGCATTTGTTTTATCATGTTTGAAATTAACACCAAACTCTACGAAAAATAAGAGTATATCTTGAGAGCACCGGACAAATAAATCCACCATTACTACTTTTTATTGATGCAGTTCACACTCACGATTCAGCTAACACGCACATATGAAGGCGTCACTTGTTCTACTCAATATTTGCAAAATTCTTCGATAGCATAATTAGTTCTTTGTTGAATACTTTTTCAAATTCGACATAATTTACAAATGGTCTAAATCTTTCACAATAAAATATTTCTTTCACCTCTCTATATATAATTTATATACATGCATATCTCTCTTCTATATATTTCTCCTCTCCTCTACTCTCTCTCTCATGTGTGTGAGAGATATAGAGATAGGTGTGGTTTATACCTGGAAATATATTAAATGTTCTTTGAAATTAATTAGCTCTTCGCCAGCTTATTTGACAAAACTTATTAGATTAATTAATATAATTATATAATTTTATGACATTATAGTTTTAGTTTCCATTAATTTCGTTATTAGAAATAAAGTCAATTCCTACTTGACATTGACATCGCTCTCTTTCTCAATTATTCCTTAAAATAAATCATTTATTTAACAACAAAAGGCTACATTTATTAAATAAGATTCAATTATTACAATAATCAGCTTTCCTTACATGTTATATGATCTTTTCTAAATATTATAGGTTAATTTTTCATCAGATGTTTTAAAATACTTTTTCAATATCAAATTATTTTTACTCATTCTATTAGATTTCTTAATGTTCTGTTATTCTTTAGGAGTATATTTATGCAAAAATTTTAAAACATAATTTTAATGAAATTATATGGGAAAGAAAATTTCACATTTAAATATTATCATCTTGACGTATTCCATTTTATGAGTTCATTCCCTTGATTTTTATCTCAATCTAATTAGTTGCTACTAATTACAGAAAACTTAAGAATTAAACTAGTAATTTGGAATATTTTTACATTCATTGGAAACTAATTATTACTCTTGGATATCAAAAATACCAATTATTTTTATATTTTTCATTCAGACATGAAAGAGTTTACGAAATTACTTTAATTATTTATGAAATCAAGGAATGTTAGGAAATATTTTGAAAAATATAGATAGTCTCATTTTTCTTAAAAGTAAAGATAATCTCAATCATTTAATAAAATAGATTCCTTATCTATGGCGACCGAGCTTAGATAACTTACCATAAGCAATATTTTAAAAATGGTTCAAAGAATGACACGTAACTAT
>BMAW01075525.1:24191-50584 GCA_019974015.1 Nephila pilipes
AATTTGTTTTGTGTTTTTATGTTCTGTCCTACGTCAGCTAATAAACTGTGTGTATAATAAGTAGTTGTTACTCTGAATCTTTACACACACCATATATATATAAGCACATTTGAAATTAGTTAATTACTGGAAAGATCACACTCAAAAATCAATTGAGAAAGACGAAGTAAGTCAAATTTGGAAATAATCCTTTTAAAATATGAAAACAATTTAAATTACTGTTTCTCGATATGGGTAGAAACGCATGGTTTAACATGCTTTATGAATCCAAACAGTTTCACACAAAAAATTACATTATAACACTATAGTTGATATCAAAATATAATTTGGACAATTACACAAACGAATCTGAAATTACATACTGGAAGAGTAATACCCATTAAAGAAATATCTTAATTCTAACTTAACTTATTTAAAAAATAAACCTGAACTTAGTAAATATTTACAGTTTCAAAATTTTAAGAACGATTCATTGGTACTTTATCACATAATTGTATGTGGATATATATATATATATATGTGTGTGTGTGTGTGTATGTGCTGATATATATATATATATATATATATATTTATACTGGTGTTTACAATTAGGAGTACTTTCCAATTTGATTGACTATCTCTATAACTACTGGACAGAGTGTATTGAAATTTGATGTGTGCATAGGTTTGATAGAATACAAAAGAACCCATTCAACAGATATATTGCACACGCATTATAGTGCGTAACACTGATCGGAGTTCCAAGGTATGGAACATCAATTGCAGATTAGAATAAAAAATAGGTAAATAGGGAGTATGGTCACCTCTTACAGATATATAAGCAACGCAACGTTATTTCATGCTGGAATAGGGGAATTTATGAGTTCCTGTAGCAATTTATGAGTTCCTGTAGCAATTGGCAAACCCCTAGTTCAGCAACGCTGTTTTTATGTCTTGGGTGGTTCTCGGAAGAGGCCTGCGAATTGCAATTTCTCTCCCCAGAGCGTCCTATGCAGGCTCTATAGGATTGAAGTCTGGAGATATAGCTGGCCATTATATATATATATATATATATATATATATATATATATATATATATATACACATCCGGCGAATATCCTAACTTTCCAGAAATTCGTCGACCAGCTGAGATCTATGCGGCCTTGCGTTGTCATCAATTAAAAGGAAATTTGGGCCAATTGAAACCTTGAAAAAGCGGATATATTGTTCCAAGAAACTTCTCTACCTCTCAAGAGTCTCAATGTCTCTTTCAAAGATACGCGGGGTTGTGTGCAGCTATCAAAAAGATGTCTTCCCAGACCATCAATCCTTCACTACCATAATGGTAAAATTCTTGAACATTGGAGTGCAGGTATCGGGCCCCTGGTTTTCTCTATATGAAAGTACGGGGGAAATAACTAGATAGGCTGAACCAGTACTTATCAATGAAGAGAACGGTCACCCATTGATTCATGCTCCACTCTATATGATATATGTATAATTTTAAGTTGACTCTACTGTTCGCATAACAGAGTGGGAATCAAAAAATAGGCCTGTTTGCAAACAGCCTTCTCTAATGAAGACTTATGGAAACAGTCACCCTTGAAACTTGGGTTATTGTGACTGCATACAACACATGAAATACCTGATAGGCTTTAGCATCCCTTTTATGCCTCGTTGTAATGAACAAATGGTGATCTTCTCTGGTCGTCAAGTCTCTTACACGACCTTGCCGATACTTTCTTTCGAAGGGTTCGATATCCTTAAACTGTTTTCATAATTTGGACACGACGCTCGACGTAAAATCGAATTTTCTGCAAATCAGGATTTGAGAATGGCCTACTTCAAGCCTACCCATAATTCACCATCCAATTCCATTATATAAAAGTTGGTCGTTATTAACTTTTACTGTTTGAATTTAAATTTAATCTAATACTGCAAAAAAACACCTAGAAATTCAACGAAATGCGCTTGCGAACGAAATACGGATTTTGGCACGCACGCTTATAAATCCTGTTTTTTTGTCTAGCCCCCCCTTTCAATACAAGAATACGCTTCAATATTCGAAGAACAAGATAACTATCTTAGATTCGAAACAATACTTTTACATTTCGCTTAATTATTTCATGAAATGTTTCAAATTATGTAAATTCTCTTAATTTTGGACATATATATATATATGCGAGAGAGAATGCATGATTCAAAAATCTTTACATGTACGCATGATTATCAGTAAAGAACTCATATTTAACCATTAGAAGCCTGATTTTCCAAATTAAATTCAAATAATATATATCTTTGTGTTCATTGTAGATGACAGATAAAGAGAAAAGTTTCAAAAATTACAATATATATTTTATAAATGTATTTTCGACAAAAATAGTTTCAATTTTGATACTTTGTACATTAAAGGCACAAAAATCTGTCGCACTAAATGAAAATGAACTTTCATGTAATATATTGTAATATATTACAATATAATGTTTAAGTAATGTAATATATTGTATTTTTGTAGCATAAAAAAAGCCTTAAATTTCTTGTAGGTATGCCTTTAAATTGTTATATTTACATTCCTTTCTCCAATCTATAAATACTTTTTCATGTCCAACACGATCGTAACATACGTCAGTAGAGGATAGAATACGTACAACTAAACCTGGTCATTTGGTGGATTCTGGTGCTTCTATTTGTGTTTGGGCTTCCACTTTTATTTTCTGACTGACTGTGATATTGGCATAAGATGTCAGCAAGTTCGGTTCGGAAGTCAGCTCATTTTATAATGTCCTTCTGAGATTTTTTTTTCATTGCAGTAACTTTTTTTTGATCAGAACTCAAGCATTTATCACAGTCATGTGCAGGAGATGATAGAACATCTTCGATGTCAACTTTCTTGCTTTTATTCTGAAAAGATACCAACCGATGTAGTAGTCCATCAGATCAATACCTCCCATGCAGACATTGTATTCTTTTATGATTCGAAAGCATGATACTTGAACATTTATTTTCAGTTTTTTTTTGACATAGCGGGTTATTGTTACTCCTTGTTCCGCACCAACATAGGTGGAAAGAAATAAGACTTTCTTACTGTATTTTCATTTTATTGCTGATAAATCCATATATTTAAAATTGGTAACAATTTCATCGTAGTTTCATCTAGGTACGTTAGACTTCGAAATTTTCTTTTGCTCCGGCAATTTGTAAGATTTTCCAAGTCAGTTTCTCTTTTCAGTACCTAATTTGACTATAAATGCTTAATTTGTTTAAGTAACGTAGCAAAGTAATATCGGTATATAAATATCAAAATATATTATATGATTTACATGTTCTAGGACTGGTTGCAACAATTTAATATTTGTATTGCTCCTTGACACTGCTCCTTGGTCAGGTTGGCTAGGTAAGCATTCAATATGTGAGTAAACCTCAAAATTATTCGTATATCCCGAAAGAAAGCATAAGACAAATAATTTGAATCCTCACTTTTTGGGTTCATGGATCAGCTTCATAAAATGCCTCAATTTTGTGGCTCACATTTGATCGTTCAGTGACCACCGACGGTCAAATATTACAGTAATAAATCTTTTATTCCAGTCGTCTATGACTGGTGTAATTTTGTGCATCCTGGCGTGCTCCATTTTCTAGCTGTTCCAAATTCACTTCGATATTATGCCGCTTCATTTTTGTTTAATATCCAAAAAGAAATATTTAAATCTATTACCGAAGCAAGCAGAGAAATAACAAAAATACTACGTTACAGGCAAAAATTATAAATATCTAAAGAGTAGTTAAGCAAGTTTCATACAGTTCTGGAATGGCAGAAGTATCAAAATTGATACTCATAAAAATAGCAGAAATTTCTTCAAGAAAAACAGACCCTTGCTAAAAATAATTACATTATAGTAAGGAAATGATATACAGCTACCTTAAAAGTATTTTTATTTTGCTGCAAAATGAAATGTATCGTACATTTATTCTCACTCTCTGCTAAAGTTTCTCTAAAGTTTCTAAAAATATGTCGCTCGTTCCATACGGCGGGAAAGCAAAATGTCACATTATTTGAACAATTTTGATAGCTGACGTTTATTTTTTTAACTATTGTTTATAATAGAATACTATGCAATAGTAATATACAAGCAGCCAAATATTAAAAAATAAATAAATTGCAAGTGTCAATTCAAGTTAAAAATCCGGTATCAACTTTGAATCAAAGGTCTTTTAAAAGTTAAGGATATTGAAAATGCCCCTCGTGAAATCGAACTGAAAATAAGTCTAATATATGTAACACCAAATTCTCACTGTCGGAATGCAGTTGAAAAATCCCTGTGGCAGCTTATCCCACTCCTACAGCATGCCAGTCATTACCTCCGGGATAGTTTACAAAGAAGTTTTGCGAGATGATATTCCACGTACATTCCAGACTTCATTTACAGAGCTTAGAAGAGTACAATTGCGTGGCCATTCCATGCGGTGAGTTTCTTTACGTTTCAGGTAATGTTCCACTAGCTGAACCCTATGTAGACGAGGTTTGTCGTCCTTCAACAGGAAACTTAGACTAACTGTGCTTTTGAAAATTCGAACATAGGCCACTAAGATTTTGTCTCCATACCTCATAGCAATCAAGACACCTTTATCAAATAAAAACAGATGAGAGAGTCTATTCAACACAATGACTGTCTTAACCATTACATTCCTCCACATTAGTGATAATTGTCCCTGATGAGGGAGAGAGGGTAACGCATACCAAGATCTCTCCAAATACTGTTACACATATAATCAGTGTTCAGGCTGAAACGCGACTGATGTGCATACTCTACTAAAGCTGGCCTAAGGTGCAACCCCATGTTAAATTATCTCCTGTTTACTACACTTTGATAGACGCAAGCAATATGTGTTCTGGGACCCAGCACTCACTCGTGAAGCCTTTGAAAAGTGTAGACATAGAAACTTGGACTCCAGTTGCAGAATATAGCTCAGTGTTCAGGGCTGTGAAGCTGTAGAAGACCAGTGATACCAAGATAAAAGTACTTTATACCGATCCTCAATCGTTGAAATGGCTCTTGTTGATTTTATCTAAGTCTTCTCGATATGGAAACAGTTTTCACAAATTGCCAACGACACTGATTGTTACATTGGGCTCTATAGCCAGTGTGCTGGTATTTGGAATGCCACCAATCTACGAACAATGGGCATTTGTTTTAACTCATGTTTTACAAAATTAACGCAACTCTTACGAAAAAAATAAGAGTATATCTTGAGAGAGCACGGACAATCAAATCACCATTACTACTTTTTTAGCTGATGCCCGTTCCACACTCACGATTCAGCTAACACGCACATGTGAGCGTACTTGTTCTACTCTTAATATTTGCAAAATTCTTCGATGGCATAATTAGTTCTTTTTGTTGAATACTTTTTTGCTAAAATTGACATAATTTACAAATGGTCTAAATCTTTCACAATAAAATGTGTTTCTTTCTCTCTGTATATATATAATTTATATATACATGCATATATATATATATATATATATATATATATATATATATATATATATACATGTGTGTGTGTGAGAGAGAGAGATAGATAGAGATTAGGTGTGGTTTATGTACAAATATATTAAATGTTCTTTGAAAATTAATTAGCTCTTCTTAACTTATTTGACAAAAACTTATTAATTTAATTAATTAATTAATATAATTATATAATTTTTGACATTATAGTTTAGTTTCCATTAATTTCGTTTATTAGAAATAAAAGTCTATTCCTACTTGACATTGACTTCATCGCTCTCTTTCTCAGATATTCGCTTAAAATAAATCATTCATTTAACAACAAAGGCTACATTTATTAAATAAGATTCTAATTGTTACAATAATCAGCTTTCCTTACGTTTGTGTTATATGATCTTTTCTAAATATTATAGGCTAATTTTTCATCGAATGTTTTTAAAATACTTTTTCAATATCATTATTTTTTATGCCCTCATTCCCCAATGAATTTCTTAATGTTCTGTTATTCTTTGAGGTATATATTTATGCAAAAAAATTTTAAACATAATTTTAACAGAAAGTACTTAATGATAGGAAAAGAAAAATTTCACATTTAAATATTGTATCATCTCTTGACGTATTCCATTTTTTATGAAGTTCAAATTCCTGATTTTTTTATCTCAATCATTAAGATTATTTTGCTACTAATTACAAGAAAACTTAAGAATTAAACTAGTAATTTTGAATATTTTTGCATTAAATTGTGACTAATTATTACTCTTCAGATATCAAAAAATACCAATTAGCTTTTTTATGCTCTTTTTTCATTCAGGCATGAAAAGAAGTTTACGAAATTACTTTAATTATTTATGAAATCAAGGAATATTTAGAGAGGAATTATTTTTACGAAAGAAAAAAAAATATAGATGGTCATTTTTTTTCTTAAAAGTAAAAGATAAATATAAATCATTTAATAAAATAAGATTCCTTATCTGAGCGACAAAATCAGAAACTTAGATAACTTACCATAAAACAATATTTTCAAAAAATGGTTCCAAAGTATTTCAAAATGTTTTTAAAATAATTATATATTAGTTTCCGAATGCAAGTTTATAAAAGTTATATCCCATGAAATAATTATATTTTTCAATTAAATTTTTATGAACACATCTAAATAGCTTCTAAAAATAACTTCTCGTATAGTAAGAAACTCTTTGTCAATTATGAAACAAATCTAAATTTTAAGTAACACAAAATTAAGCTTAAAGTTTCCTGATATACAGAATATAAAAATTACAGTATCAAATACCTATTGATGTAAGAAATTTTAATTTACTATTTCAAATATGTATTAGTCAAAAAGCATAGTTCTTTTTTTGATAATCTAAGTACGAAAATTAAATTGATAATCAATGCTACATCTACGAAATTTTAAATATTTTGTAACATTATGTAAAAAAAAGAATTCATATATACAAAATAATGAAATGTGTATAATTATATACAGTTGATTAAAACAGTTAACAGTCGAATTGAAAATCTGACACTTAAAGATATTCTCATTAAAGAGTTGCATACTAATGCTCATTTGTAAGCAATCGATCTATTTCTCAGACGTAATAAATATAATTTTTTTTAAAACACATAGTCCACTATCACACGTCATTAGTTTCAAATTAAAAAAGAATATTATATGCATTCCGTTCTATTATTTAAATAGGAAGTGTTTTCTATTATATGAAAAACATAATGATAGAAATATATATTAAAGTCAAATAAAAAAATATGACATGAAAAAAATCATAATTGAAAACGAAGATAAATATTTTACAAATGAAAGGTATATTAGCTGCTGTCTACTATATAGCTCCCAAAAAGGATTGCAATGAAATTTGAATCGTAGTCTGTTAAACTCATTTTGTACTCAATTCGTAAAAGTTAATTAATTCAGACGTCAATCAGTCTATATTAATTAATGGATTGATTATAAATGTAGATTTGTCACTTTAGTTTCCTATGATCTTTCAACAACAATGTCAATATTGATCGCATGCAAAGAGAATAGCCAAATTTTCTAGAATATCATGTTGTACATTTTGATTTCCAAACTTAGTGTTAGTGGAATAACTCAATTATTTTCTCTTTGTATGATTCGTTGAGAGTAAAGGTACTTAAATTAACATTAGGTAAATTTGTAAATGTCAAGTACGCGTATTTAGCTATTTTCTGAGTTCACGGGAGAGAAGGAATGTGAAATATCTTGTTCTAAAATGCAATATAACATCCATGGAATGAAAAGAAATTTGAGAGCATTTAATCAACTTCATACGAAAGAAATTTAAGACAATTTCTTAGTCTGCACAACTGTAGTGGTTGCTTAAATATTTAATAATGTCTAAATAAATGCTCAATTCTTTATCCCCAGTTAATGAAAGAAAAGATAAACCTCTGTATTTTAATTACTTTTGGTGCACAATATCACAGAAAAAAGAGAAAAAAAGGTTCTATCAATTTCAGGATGCAATAATTTTTTTATGAAACAACATCTAGACAATAATCTAGTTTTCAAGAAAAAAAATTTAAAACATTCTATTTGTACATTTTGAAAAATTAAAAATGATATATTAAGTACATAAAATGAAATTTAATAGAAATAATGAACAGTTATTTTGAAAGTTTTTGAATAAATTCTTTTCATTTTGTTGATATGTGTTTGAAAGTCGTGAGAAGCAAAACCTTTTATATCATGTTATATATAAAAAATTCATTTTCTGAATTCTTCATAAAATAGCCTTTCTAAAATAACCTTTATAAACTATACAAAATCTTAAAATTTTCCTTTTATATATCAATACTCTCCATATTTAAAGATTTTTTTCATATTTCAACTCTTTGTTATTTTTAGATAAACTTTCAAAATATTTTTAAAATATTGCAAAAATAATGTATAATATATTCTTTGTTGGTGAGTATGCATTTGGTTCCATAGATGGTAAGTACGGTAATAGAAAATAAACATTATATCTAAAAAAATACAAAATGTTTTCTCTTAGGAGAATGTAATCATCATCTAAAAACGGCTTATTCAATTTGTACCTAAACATGTCGATTTACTTAATTATATAAAAAAAGAAGAAACATTTACTATACAAACAAGGTAAAATAATTCCCTACTTGAAGAAGATTTCAGAATCTATACATATATATAAACGAAATACCACTGACTGACTCATCACGAGATCTCTAAGACTATACAACCGATTGACTTGAAATTTTGCATAGTTACTCTTTTTGCGATGTAGACGCTCACTAAGAACGGATTTTACGGAAGACTTATCCATAATGTAATTTTCATCCGTTAATCTACTCTTATCCATCGGTTATGTAATTTTTGGCGACTTTATCGCCAAAAATGATATGACCGATGCCAAACGGAATATATTTTTTTATATGCCATACTGTGAATTGTCACGAAATTAGTTTACTTGGTGAGATTTGAGCGCTCGAAATACCAAAATAATGGAAAAATACCAAATAATTTTATATTGAAGCGCTGATGGAGGATTGACCAGATTTTGGCAAAGAGGCTCTTCGTGCAAAATTTTGTGCATGTGGAAAATAGGAAACGTACAAATTTAGCGACAGAAATGCATCAGTTTGGAATCCCACGGTTGGTGAAAGTTTAGCTCCGAAACTTAGCGGGATTTTGAAAAATACTAAAATGGTGACTTCTTACGGAGTAGCGTGCACGCAAGACAATCTTTGTTTACTGTAGGACTTAGCTACATGCATGAACGAACTCAAGAACCTGTGACATACGTAAGACATTTTGGACGTCTCGACTTGCACGACTTTTTTTTAAGGGTTGCAGTCCTAAATGGTCAGAAATCAAAGATATCTTTCCGCAAGGACAAAACTCTTATGATAGACACGATTGCATTGTGAGGGTATTTCATTTGAATGCTAAGCACATGATGAATCTTCTGACAAAAGATTGCATCTTTGGTAATACTAGGTGTAACATGTATACGTTTTAATGAATTTTATCCATATTATATACATGTGGAGTGACTTTTTACTAAAATGTTTTATTTTTCTCATATATTTGATAGTCGTCGATAACCATTATTACAGACAATCAATTTCTTAAAATTTTAAATTTAGATTATCATTAACGTTTTAAAAATTGAAGATTTTCTTTGTCTTACGTATAGATTCCAAAATATTATATTATCATCTGTCCAGCGAAGCGGGCGGGTATTAGCTAGTAAAATTAAATAAAAACTAAGAATAAAAATTTAGGCATAATATACCTGAGTTATGAATTTTTTACTTGTTCATTCCAATATATTTATAATTTTCAATGACATGTTGAAACTGCTTATACTTATTTATATGAAAATTTTATTTAAAGTATATAAATTTTCGATAGTAACTATAAATTCATGCCAAATTTATAAAACCTGGAAAAAAGGATATAGTTTTTATTCGTTACAAAATTGTCTTTCGCGTGGTAGTGAGTAATTATTTATAGATCCGTCTTGAAATAATTAACTTCAAAAGTGAATTTTTCTTTCAGTTTTAGTAAAAATATAAACTGACTTGCTTGCAAAACTTCTTTGATAGTAGTTAAAGTGATATTTTAAATATATATTTCTTAGAAATATATTTGTGGAAAATTACTTCCCAACTTTAGAAGTATAAATGAATGTTCAAACTTAAATATGCTTTTAAAATATTTGAACCTGAATATATATATCAATGGCGGTGTTTTCCAATAAACAATTTTAAACATATGAAAGACGTATTTTTTTCAGTACATAACTCATAAATTTAGAAATTGTATATTCAATTGGGTTATTTTTAAAATGTTTATTAATAATAATTGTTAACTTATAACCTTAATCAATATTATTATAAAACCACGGTTAAAATT
Organism: Nephila pilipes; assembly: GCA_019974015.1. NCBI lineage: Eukaryota > Metazoa > Arthropoda > Arachnida > Araneae > Nephilidae > Nephila > Nephila pilipes. Next base: position 34,593 of record BMAW01075525.1, read on the forward strand.
TTATTTTAAACAATAAAAATTTTAAATTTAGAAATTAAAGAAACAAACTGATATACTTTATATGATCATAATTTGAAGAAAAAAAATGTGTATTATTGATTTGAAGTTAATGTTACATTGAGTGAATTATTCGTTTGTTATATGTAATAATTCATGAATGATTTTATGTTAAAAATCATGCAAACAAATTAGAAATACTAGAAAAGAAATTTCAATATTGTTCTTAAGATTTTATGTTTTCATTCATAGTGAAATTATTTAATTGTTATTCTTTTCCTTATACATCTCAAAATTTTAATTTTTTTAAAAAAGATATTAATATTTTAAAGCAAATTTTTACCTGTAAACTTTTTTTCTCTGTTTCAAAAATATTTAATCATTAACCAAATGTAATTAACGACTAAACATAGATATACAGGGAATTTCGAAACTCAAGGATAAATATTTAAGAGTAACAGAAAATATCTAAACCAGCAATTTTTATCATGTAAGGTATAGGTGGAGAACAACCGGTGAACATCTAGAACCGTTTCTGTCACATGAAAAAATGAAGCATCAAACGGATAATTTTGTAAACAGTATGTGTGGCAAAATTACAGATACTACTAAAAAGAGCAACTGCCTATGATAATGCAAACGTCACACCTACGAGGTAGCGAACGGCGCAATTTTTCAAACACAACCGGTATTTCTCGGACTGTGCCAGGTGCAACAAAAATCTACATGTTCCAAGTCCATGTTAATGAGACTTTCGTAGACGAGATTTTTCAAAATATATCTTCCATCTGGAATTTTCCCCAGGGTAGAGTTCAGATAGAAGAGATCTGGTGAGCGGGCAGGCCAAGGTTGGGGCCCACCTCGATCAATCCATCTCCATAGGAATTTATTGTCTTAAAGAGCTCTGCACAACTACCCTGAAGTGAGATAATGCTTCGTAGTTCAGAAACCATATACGTATTTGTATTTTGGCTGCATTGGGTTGAATTAACTCTTTTATTACCTCCTGTAAGAGTGTGAGGTATGTTCTGCCATCCAGTCGGGATGGCAGAAGGTATGAGCTATCAAATGGTCACTCACAATTGTAGCCCAAACATTTGTGTTGAAATGCTTCTCACACACATGAGGACGTGTGTTATATGGATTGATAAGTGCCCACACCTGTTGTGCGTATTCGAAATGTCTTCACAACTAAAGATGCAACCATTAGTGAATAACACATGCACTTAAATCCGACTGCGCTCACACCCATTGCATAAACCATCGTGCAATCTCAATAATCTGCAGGTATCAAGACTTGCACTTTCTTTAAATGTTAGAAATGCAACCCTTCACCCCGTAGTAATCACCGAACAACCAAGTGGGGCACATTTACGGGACGAAAAACCTCTCACGTGTTAACGTCCAACCGATTTTCCACTCTTTGCAAAATGTCCTTTTCAACTTGCCTCATTTGTAAACTAAGGTCAAGTCCTATATCATACATGTCGGTGGCAAAGGATCCCGTTTCATAAGGCACCAATGCAATCGCTCGAAGTTTTTTCGGCTTGACACGTGTATTCTCCGGAAACGCTGCTTGTACAATTTTTCAGCTTCTAGAAATTTCCCATTGGCACTCGCAAGAATATCGTAAGAATACTAATGCCTTATGTTTTCCAATTCAGCCCCGTTTTGGCGTTCACCACTTACTCTCCGCCTATGTATTGTGTGGTGAAAATTGCTTGTTTAGATATTTTCAAACACTCCTTAAATTCTGCCCATGGACTTCGTAAAACACTGAATGATATTTTTAAAACTCTTACTGTCACGAAAAATAAACTTTATTTAGAAAACTGAACACATGTTTCTTTTTATTTATATTTCCTATAACTGAATTTGAATTTGATATTTAATCACATTTATCGAATTCCAGAGTAAAAATAACTATTGAAAATTCTGTAAATCAGTCAAAATTGAATATTTAAATTTAATTTTCTTTTTCAAAACTGGAAGAAAATAATTAATAAATCATTATAATCCTTAAGTAATTACTGGTGATGCATAATAACGAACATCTTAAAAATACTCGCACTGACGATTTGTAAGTTTATCATACAAAAACAACGAAATTTAAAATAAATAATTTTGTTATAAAGCACTTCTAGCTTAACTTAGAAAAATGCGAATATACATTTAAAATAAATAAGAATATCCACGCTTCTTTAGAAGGCAAATTTATATTAATTAGTGTCTGGGAATTAAAATTATAGTGGTCTGTAATGAGTATACCTCGCACCTGCTTCTAAATGCAATTTTAATATACAACTAATCAATCAATTCTCTGATCACATTTTGAGCATAATGGAAATGACTTATTGTTTGTTTGAGCAATATGGGAAATTTCGCAATGTTTATAGTTTCGGGATTTTTTTCCCTAAACTTTGTTCTCTAAATATCTCCAAAGATAGAAATCAGTAATTACTCAGATCAGCTCAACGAGAATTTTGGTTCAGAAAAGGTGGAACAACATGCCATACGAGTAATAAAAATCATGGCCATGCTTCTTTCAGGAGATCGACTCATATTAAGAAATCTGTTGTTCTCATTTTTTATTCTGTGGATTCTTTGACTTTGTTCTATAGTAATATGTAAATAACGAAGTTTATGAAAATAATCCCAAACAATAGAAGCCATGGAAATTGCCATATTACTAAAAGGATGCATTAAATCTCTCTCAGCATCTTCAAACACGTTTTACAAAATATGTGCAGACGATTTAAACATTTGTTTCTAGAAAGAGACGACTATTTTGCAGATTTGTTGTATATGTAGATTCTCAATATTTAGACATTATATTAAAAGCAATTTTTTTTTATTACTTGCATTAAAATAATTTTCTTAATGTAAAATTTTTGTATGACAAAGATACGAATCGTCAGTAAGGTAGTTACCTTTTAGCACACCTGGTATATGCACCGATTTCGACAAAAATATTAAAATTATTTCTTAACATTTTTATTTGTTTTATTTTTTTTCTTTACTATTTCTCAATGATTGAACCATATTTTAATTGTGATGTATATTTAATCTTATCTGATAATTTTATGTAATTGTTCCAATTTATTTTCTTATAAAAAAATGGGAACCCATTCTCTCTCTCATAAAATGAATTTCAACAATAATTCATAATTAAAATGATAGAATTTTTTTCGAAATATATATGGGAATGCTGTGCATTAAAGAATTTTCATAAGATTTACTATTTTAGATAATAATATAAAAAAATTAAGAAAAGATCATTTCTTTCTCTCTCTCAATTGCTTCAAAATAGCAATAAATTTCATTGATCATGTTTCTTAGAAAATATATTTAATAATATGTTTATTTATGAATGATTTCTTTGAACACAAGGACATTGAGTTGTTTTTTAATAAGAACATCGCTATTTTCTATTTTCTCCAGTATCCAGCATTAAGATCCTTTTACAAGAAATGACATGAAATTTAATCGTATTCAATCATCATTTAAATTCACTTGGGTTATTTTTGGAATAATCAGGGTAGCGCAATTAAACTCATTTAGAGAGAAAAAAAAAGAAAAAGAGGTGAGTGGAGAGGCGAAAAAAGACACCACTTATGAGAATGTAGTTACTTTCGATTCATCAACCGAAAAAAGGATTAAAAAATAATTGTTAAGAAGCAATTGTTTTCACTCCTGTGGTACACTTTTAATTGTTATGATTTTCTTCGCGTAATTACCCTAGCGATTAAATTGCTTTCTAATTTCACTTTGGTGACTGCATGGGGAAGTTTCTAATAAGAAATACTTGACTGCATGAAAATGACCTTTTTAATGGGTTTTAAGATGATATTTTAAGTTTGATGCAATATAATGAGACTACTTTTTTGCCAAAGTTTTTTTTCTATCGCACTTATTATTATTATTTTTTTTTCATTTTTGAAATATTTTTCATATTACTTTCTTTGTTCTTTTACTTTAACGAACATTACAAGCTACTGAAGGAGAAAAAGAAAATGTAAAATGCCTTTTAATTAGCATTCTTTATTCCTTTTTCCCCCCGGATTTTGGAACATAGCCGTTTTTGACCCAAGATTCAATTTTTATATCAACAATTAAGAAAATTGCCTTTGGAAAATTTTAGTGTTTGATGCTCTTTTTATTTTTAAATAATATAAAACTTTAATAACAATATGCGTTCTATATTTCTTCTTTAATAATTTTTATATTGTTTCCAAAATTTTACTGCTAGTTTTTTATATCAAGGTGTAAATCCAGTTAAATAGGAGAACAAACATTTTTCTCATACATTTTGCTTCCATTCTAAAATATCGATTATGCATCTGAAATTATACATATCTATCTTTTCGAAGAAGTGGCCCTATTTCTACAAATTAAACAAGCAACACAAAACTTATTTTCGTAATAAGTTTTATACTGTATCACATTAGATGAAACATTTATGATATAATCTTATAAATAGCTACTGCAAAACTATTCTAAAAAACTCTATGCGGTAACATAATGGAATTGATTGCTTAGCACAATTTTAGTAATAAATTTCACCCTCTCAATTTCTTTAGAACTCTCCTTTCAAATAATGCTTTCAGCTTACTTATCAATTTAGAACATAAAAGGAGTAAATTTTAGAGGATGTACTAAATAAGTTTTAGTAGTGTAAATTAATTTGTTTTATGAATTTCTTCCTACATCGTTACATAAATGAAATTATTGTTTAAAACTCGATGTTAAAACATTTTTTTAAAAGGGGACGGAAATTTTTAATTTGTTTTTTAATCAATCATCCTAGTCGGTAGTGTAATAGTACAAGTGTTATTCTTTATGATACAAATAATTTTTTAACACTTTAGCATTATTTTGGAGCAAGAATAAGAAATACTTTCTTATAAGAGGTAAACAGTGGAAACACTTTCGAGAATAATTTAGTGAATGTAGCCATCGGTAAAATAATTTTACAACGAATAACATAAAAATTAAACTCTAGGCTTTTTTCGAACTAATTATTGAAAGCTTATTTGTTAAGTCATTGTACGTAAATAAATCTACTATTTCTCTGCAAATATTTCTTAAACACAAAAAAGACAGGACCATATCTTCAAATTTTATTTGATGCCAGGCGAAGCAAACCATGAACGAGTACGTGATTCCATATAAATTGGTGTTTAAATTTTTTTGTTTATTATTATTAAAGGGATTTACTTTTGTAAAGAGAATATTATTTCTATGGTAGAGTGTATTTAATAAATGTGTTCAAATGGGGTATGAAATAGGTAGTAGTTTTCAGAAAGCCTTGTACAAAAAGCTTTTTTTCAAATGGGATCATGAATCCTGATATCTTATTGTAATATGCAGCTACCAAGCATAGTTCCAAACTGACTAATGCTGATTAAATATATTTAGCTTATAACAATTAAATCTGGCATTGACTGATTGCCCCTTGCGCTACAAGTGTATTCTTTCACAATAAAATTTATATTCCATTACATATACATGCATTTGTACATTAAAATATTAGTGCTTGCTTTAGTGGAGATTAACTATGGTATTCCGGTAAGGCAGTTTCAATTTTCCCTTTTCAAAGAGAGTTTTTTGCTATTCAATGGGGAAATTTTAAGTTTGCATCATATTAATTGTTTAAAAAACATCTTAACTGCAAAACAGTTTATTTCCTCAACCTGGAGTAAGGTTGTTTCTTCCTTTTGTGGTAATAGCTATCATAAACGGTGTGTATGTAGCATTAATTAAATTTATAAGACTTCATACTTTCGATACAAATATGTATTATTTCAGTAAATTTGTATAAAATCAAAACATTGTCATTACAAGTGGTAATGCCAATCCAGAAGTGATGTTAAAATATCATGAATAACTATTTTATTAGTTGTGTGTGTGTGTGTCAGCTGTAATTTATATCTATTATTCATTAATGTTTTAAACGGTTTACTTAAACTATAATATCAGTTTATGTGCGTCTCTTATTTTTTACGTTTTACAGATTTTAAACTTGGAATGAAAATTCAGTTATTTTCTAGTTGTCACTTTTTCATATTTCAAACTATTGCCTAATAAATACCTCTGACGTATATAATTTATGTCTATTTTCACATTTTGAAATTATTATTACTTTTATTACCACAGCAAAACTTTCTACAAACTAACACTAAATTGAAAACTTAAACCAATAGCATTCACAGTTATACATATATTTTTTAAGCACCGAAAATGAAAGAGTACATACGCATAATACATTTTAAAATATAAAAAACTTATCTTAATGATGTTGATTATCTTATATTTCTCACTACGATCAAAACATTTAGAATTTCAGGGCAATTAATTATATAAAACAGTTTGCTTGAAATGAGAATAAAATTTGTTACATCCATTTTATTTAAATTTGCAATTGAGAAATACACACAAAAATACTATTAGTAACATAACAATGATTATATTTATGGACGACAGTGGAATATTTATTTTTAAATCCAACAGATAGGAAGTAAATGTTGCAAACTACTATATAAATAAGAATGTGGTTCAAAAACGTCTAATTTAATTACTATTGCACTTCCTCCGCTGGCTGCGAGAGCTCTTCATAGTCTATATGTAATTTTGACCATTTCGGCGCAAAACCGTCATGTTATGTTTTTATTTTTTTCCGCCTTTTCTCTTCTCTCTCTTGCCAAGCGGAGAACTGAACGCGGAGGCGCACGCTAATATAAGCATTTCTAATTTGTTTCCTTTTGTTTTCCTTAGTTCGCAATTAAAGAAATGTTTATATAATCTAACTGCCTCAGTTTGTAACAGTAAGGAATTTCCAGCATGTTTATTTATCAGTCATGTAAAATTATAAAGAATCTAATTCGGATGTCATATATATTCTAGTAGTCTTTAACATCAAAATGTCAAATTAATTTAAATATTAGAAAAATTAATGCTTATTCACAAATTTCATTCGAGTCAATATTAAATATACTCTACTTTGAATTTAAAGAAAGGTAATACTATCCTGTCAATGAAAAAATTTCTCCTGTCAAAAGAAAAAAATGAACTCTCAAATAACTTGAAAATTTAATCAGTTTGTCTTCAAGCCATATTGTTTACGTACAATAAATAACATTTTTGTTTTTCTTTCCTTCATGGTGTTGCAATTTTAATTGCCAGCAGTACATAATTGAAAATTATAAGATTTAATTTTATTATATACACAAACATTAGTTTTATTCGTTTGCATTCATATAACAAGAAAAGCAATACAAAGTATTCCACAAACAAATCCCAAAATTATGAATCACGTTCAAGTGACCGGGCAGATAAATTGCCACCTATGTCTCCCAACTTTTCCTTGTATAACACTACTTCATAAGCAGAAATTGATTCTCAGTTCCATTTAAAATGCAGCAGAACTCATATTATTTGCGGAGGTTGTTATGTAGAACCGTTAACATAGTATGTCTTGAACATTATGGATCCTTATCTTACGGTATTGTATAAATGCTATGAAAATATAACGGGTAATGTTAAGTAATATTTAATATAGCTAGATATATAGTTATAGCTAATAATTATTTCAATTGATATTTATACAAGCACTTCATAAATGAATTATTTTTTAATTTTCCATTAAACAATTATACTGCATTTTTTTCAATTTGTTTCGGTCTTCCGAAGGAAACTTTCATTTACAGTATAACCTAAACAGTAAATTGTTTGCAGAAAAAAGTTTCTCATTACAATATCTGTGCGTGTGAGCAAACTATATCATTCATTTTTCTCGGTAATTGTATGCTTGAGATATATTCCAGTACTTTCAATGAAATTTAATACCACTAGTTGGTGTGATTAGAAAATCTGTTATTAGAAGCAAAAAAATAATTTCTTTGACAAACATCAAGAAATGTTTTAGCCAATTACACATGGTTTTTTCGCCTATAATAATTATTTAGAAAAACAACAAGATAAAGTAAATATTTTTTGTTGTGTTTGAAACTGAAACCTTCTACTTAAGAATTAAAATTTGAAGTTAAGAATACATGATTTGTAATAAATGAAATATATGGCTCTACGCTGAAAATGCAACAGCAAGAAAGAATGTGCTGAAAATTATGCAAATTTCAGGGTAGACGCAAGTCACTGAGTTATGCAAATGAATGAGTTATGAATTGCGCAGCTCTCCAGCATACTTTGAAGAAGATATATGAGAAAGAACCAGCTAAATGTTCAATTTTCGTACCGTTATTTCTTCTAGGGGAATCATCGTAGAATATTTTTTCTTGTCTCAGAGGATGCGTGTAGTAGCAGAGAATGACAGGTCTTCGTGAACGGAGGCTTTTCCAGCAGACGGAGGATTTTACGAGGGGCATGGTCATTTGACTGATAAAGACAGGTTGGTCCATACAGCAAATCTCTGCAGACACACACCTGGATGCTTTCACAGTACACAGGCTCATGGTTGGAACAAGCAAATGGGGCAAGAAAGAGTGTTGCTGGTGCAGCCAGAGTTTTGTCAGCATCCGGCGACAGCAGTGGTGAATCCGGATGCCATTTATACCTCTATTCTGCAGCATGTTGAAGACATCTTATATGTTCCCATATCAATGAGAGCCATTTGAAGTCAATTACTTGCTCGGGGCATGAACTCATGGTGGCCGTTAAGAAGGATACCGTTGACCTCTAGCTTAGAAACCAATGTTTGCAATGATGCCAATTTCGAGCGATGTGGAAGACGGAGCACCCAATGTTGAATGAATCAACGTTGTTCTATCTCTGTATTATGCATAATATTTCCAAATAAATATCTCTTATTCTTCATTACTGTCTCTCTAAGCTTGCGGAGTTTCATCACTTTCTGACCACTACTTCTTGGTGTTGAAGCTTCAATGTCGCGCAGTGTATAATTTTTACTTAAGTAATAAAAATGTTTTAAATTAATGTAGTATTAGCTTTTTATTCCAAAATGAACAAAGCGCAACTTTTTTTTTTGTATTTCTGTAAAGGATTTATATATTTCATTTAGTTGTAGCCGAATTTCATTCATTTCTTTTTTTTTTAATTTATGGAATCTAATTACGCATACTTGTGCAAAATACTGTTTAAATTATTTCCTTGCTAAATTATATATTTGAAGGATTTAAACTGAATTAAAATTTGATTTGTTTGTATTAATATAAGATAATTTTATAAGATGCTTTTCTAAATGCGAATAATAAATTTTATTTGTTCGCTATATCGATTACTCATGTTACTAAAATTTACTTCTCCTATAATCAATATTATATATACTCTAAAATGATATGATCCAAATTGAAAAACACAAATACTTCAACAAATAAAATGTTATGCTTGTTTTTTCAGTATTTTTTAGTATTTGACAAATGTGCGCTGCTGAAGGCATTTTAAGCAACTGTGTTGTCTATATTTGTTTGTTAATCGCATACGCCAGCACGTAAACATTCAGCACTGTTTACATATGCTTGTGCGCATTTAAATTGCGTCACACAGTAGCGAATTCACTGATTTTGAAATACGTACTGTAGTTCATTTTCTTCGACAAAATACGTGAAAGCTTCCGAAGTTCATCTTTACTAAAGTGCATGGATGAAACACTATGAGCGATGTAGTAGTAAGAAAATGGAGCATTTAAAGATGAAACAATTAAAGATGGGTATGGAATATTCAACATCACCCTTAAAAATGCAGCTCGAACAACACATTTGAGCATGCAAAACTGAATATTCTGTTTTTGATAGATAGGGTTTGTTCTTTGTGGACTTTTTGATTTGGGATGAGGCAATAAATGCCGAAGCATATTTTGACGACTTAACCAAACTGCGTCGTGGAATCCAAACCAAAAGACATGACATGCTCAGGAAAGAAATTGCTTTACTGCTTCTACATATGGATCGCTGAACTTGAGACCTCATAGCCTTACTTGTCTAGAGATAACATGATTCCTCTTAATATACTCTGATCTGGAGCTTAATGACTACCATTTGTTTCTCTACTTGAAAAGGAAATTCGACAATCAGCGCTATGATGATAATGTCATACGGCCATACTGTAGAGGTTAACCAATCAGGTGGCAGATTTCTATGATCATGGAATAGAGAAGTTGGTTTTACAAAATGATACGTGCCTTAACAATGAAGGAAATTACATTGCGCATTAGATTAAGGTTCAGGATTTCTTATGAAAATAAAATAATAGGTAAAAAATGATGTTTTATTTAAATACCAAAACAATATTTAATTAATAAAAAGCTCGTTTATAATTTATTGTTTAGATTATTTTTAGAAAGAGAGATGGGTAATAATGCTTTTTTTTTTTTTAATTTTAAAGGAAGTTTAAAGGGATTGCCTAACAATTTAATTTGCATATTTTTAAAATTTATTATAAAAATAGTAAGAATTATAACGTCTAACAAATGTAGATACTTGAATATTTCGAATTATATACAAAACAAACTTTTCCCGAATATTACTAAAATATTAAACTTTATTTAAATAAATATTCATTATTTCATTTCAATAATTAAAGGTTTAACTATTCTAAGATGTTGATTTAATTTTCAAGAAATCTTTCTTTCTCAGAATAGTAATCATAGCAAAACTTATTTAACAATATGTACATATGTTTTTAAAGTTATATGTACAATACTAAGTTTGTGGATACGCGTTTTTTATAAATTGCTTAAATATTTTTTGATAAGTTAAATTATTTTTTGTTCTTTCGTCCACTAAGTTATCGAATCATTTTCTGGATGATGTACTGAAACGACATAAATCTAAAATAATAAAAACTTTGCCTACTTTATTCCTTTATATTATTTTAGAGGGGGTAAATTGGTAGCATCTCTGTAATTTGCAATTCATTCGAGTACAAATTTTCAATTTGAAATATTATTTACGCATTCATGATTCACAACTAAAAATGTTACTTTTTTTTTTTTTTTTTTTTTTTTTTAAGTTTTAGCTAACGTTTTTTTTCAATGAATTAGAAAAAAATGTTTAAGGCTCCCATCAACCACCATTTTGATTCCTTGAACGAAATATTAATCCTAAGTAATTTCCATTTTAATGCGTGCACCTTTCCTATTTGATCTATTTAAATACAATCAAGTGCATCTGAAAGAGCAAAAAAATAATGAATGCTTCTGTGGAATTACTTTTCACCTCCGATGTTTGAAAACGTTTTTATTCTTATTTTGATGATTCGTTTGTGAGGTTTCTGGAGTTTAAAAAATATTTTTAAATATTTTTTAAGAATTGGAGAGAAAAAGTAATTCTACTGAACCATTTAATATTTTTTGTTCTTTCAGATACCCTTGATTGCATTAAAATAGATCAGATAGGAAAGATGTGAGAATTAAAGTCAAAATTCCATAGAATTAACATTACGTCTACGAAATCAAAATGGCGGTCAGAGAGGAGCCTTAAACCTTCAATCGAGATCAAACAGGAAGAATACGATTGGTCAAATAGCTTTTGCTTACCTCAACTTCTCAGATATTAATCAAGTATATTTTTCTCAAGTTAATAATTTTATTTTAATATTTTAATAATTTTACTAATTTACTTGAAAATTTATTAGTAGTATATTAAAGTTAATTTCAAGCAAATTTCAAATACATAAATTAAGTGTAATTTTCACTTTCTATTGAAGGTGCAAAATATAACTTAACACATATATTTTAAAGTAATTAATATTTATAGTAGTATTTGGGGAAATAATTTTAAAAGAGACAAAACTCTAAATTATTATTCATCTGTTAAAAAGCATAAATAAACAGTATTAATTTATATTACCATTACACATCAAAAAAATAAATACATAATAATAAATATTGTTTAAAAAATACATATCGTTTGTAAATTAATATGTATATAAGTTATATTTATATTCTAAGTGTAGTAATATTTATTGATAGCAACTGAAGGGGAAACTTTAAAATTGTAACTGATGTACTTTGCTTCTTTTGAATCAAAAAGGACCTAAAGCGAAGATGAATAGGTACTGCGAAGTCTGACATTTTAAGAAATAGTGAAAGGAAAAGAAAAGTGAAATCAAGTACTTTCCTTGGAGATATTTCACTTTAATGTATCTAGTCACATACGCAATACAGTAAGGATTCTTCTTTCCTTTTTTTATTATTAGAGGCTGAATGTTTACACTGATTGAGCATAGATCTCTTAAAGAACGGTATTAAAAATTATATTTTATTTGCTATTTTCCAACTTTGTTTTAGACAAAGTTGCATTACACTGTGAAATATCTTTTGCAGAAATTATTCAGAACACATTTTGAACATTTGATTGAGAACTGTACATTTGCTTATTTTATATACTTTAAAATGTCTATAAAATCACTAATAAACCATGGGTGTAAAAGAAGCATTAACATTGAATAATTTTTTAAAATGTTACAAGCCACAATAATGAATAAAACCAAATAAATTAGCAATATTAATAAGATTACTTAGCAGCATTTCTTCATGTAATATACAAAACATAGCAAAAAAAAAAGAAGTACTTGTATAAAACAATTGAAGCATATTGTAGCTATTATTAATTATTAATATATGCATCGCATATTAACCATGTTATCTCAGTATCAGAAAATATTCCTCTTTTCTGAGAAAAAATAGGTACTTAATACAGGTAAATAATTTCATTCATTCTTATTTTACATTTATAAATTTAAAATTTTAAAATAATAATCGCATACAGATTTTAATATTTTTCTTATTATTGAAGCAGTGTTACATGTCACTAAATACATATGTTTATTTAATAAAATGACTTACATAATATAGCAAATAGTCATTTATAAATAATTTATGTTTTATAGATCTTTTTTCCTGAATTTTGATTGTATAGGATATGGTTCTGAGTCCCTACATTATTACTGTTTTTATCTCAATTTTTGAAATTATTTGAAATGTATATTTAATAAAAATTATTTTATGTAATGCTTTAATGTATTTAATGTGGGTATAAATAAATTAAAACTTTAGTTTAAAATGTCTTTGCTATAATTTTTGTAAAATCCCTTAAATCTAACTCATTTAATTTCATATTCAGTACATCAGCAAGAAATAATCTAATTGTGTCTTCCAAGAGTTGAAGAGAAGAAAGCGATTTATTTTAAGAATGAAAGAAATGAAATTTAGTCACGAAGTCCATCTTCGCCTCTTTATTCTTTCTTCAGGAAATTCTGATGTTATAAATGAATAAAAACACTCCGATGAAATGATGAACAATACGCATAATAGCTCGAAGATTAATCTAAGGATCTCTTAAGCCATTGAAAATTTTTTTGAAGATCGTGATGTTTAGTGTTGAAAAATAAATGAGAAAAGGCTTTTATGGAAGTAATTTTATTTCTTATATCATTTGATAGCTGTAAAGAGAAGTGAAAGAAGTAGAGAATAAAATATAGCGTGTATACCTGTTCCTTTAATATTGACATCATTCTCTTGATTTATAGTTACATTAATACCATAAATAATTCTAAGTAATAGATAATTGTGCAAGTATTTTTTTCCGCAAAAGTAGTAATTTTTCACAATTAGTATAGTAATCCTCTCCTATGTGTATATTTTCGGTTCTTTTGTTTCATTCTTGTCACCAGAAATGTTATAAGATGTTAAAGATAAAAGTGTTAGCTATATTGTTACATTTTACTTCTTTAAGCATAATGCAAATTGTTAACGTTAATAAATAAAGTACTGAATATAATTCAAACGTTAACTTTAAAGAAAAGTTTTAAATAATGTCTCTGACACTCACAAGCTTTTTTTAATGGGTTTTTTTTTTCATAAACTTCTTATATACTAACTTCATAAAGTGTTTTATAAAATATTTTTTATCATACTGCTTTAATTTTGATTATTTTCTCGAATTAGTTATAACTTTCATCACACGTTGAATTCTTAGTTATTCCTCATTTGTCTATTGAATCCATTTTAGAAAACGCATATGTACTTTTGACATATGCTGAAAATTTGGTATTTGTTTGCTTGAAAAAACATTTTTAAGCTTTAAAAATAAATTTCAATGAAAATAATCTCTTAAGATATAAAATAATTTTATTTTACAAAATAGGTTACTAAACATTTAATCGTTATCGCTTACTGTATATAAGTTATTCAACATGGAATATATTCTAAATTCTAGAATTATTTTATAACACTAATGTAATTAATATACAAATAAGTAGATTATATTGATTACTTGGAATTAATTGCTTATCTTCTTTTACAACTTATTTATAGATTATCAACTTATTTATAGAACGTGCATTATAATATAGATGACAGTAATGTCAAAATAGTGCTTTGTGGTGCTGAAAATACATATTTATTTAATAAAATACAATATTTTTTTAATGCGTCAACATTAAGCTCTATTTATACCTTTTAAAGCAAATTCGAGAATTTCAGAAAATATTTCAAATTACCTATGGAAAAATTTTAAAAAGCAGAGTGATAAATCAACAAAATTTGATTTTAGACGAAAATATTGTACCACATTATTGTAATGCGTTCTTTTCAGAAACAAAGTTTTCAATACCGAATTTGGACATAAAAAAATGTTTCTTCAAAGTAGTTATTAGCTATGTTTCAAATATTTAAAACTTAATAATCGCAAGCTGTAACGGTTAACGTTTTTTTTAATCTCTTTTATTATAAGTAAATGCCTTATAAATATAGGTAATAGAAATTGTAACTTAGGAGTTTGATTCTTATGTAGAAAATATAATTATGTAATCAACCTTATTAACTGAACCGTATACTACCTGACCAAAGATGCGAATGCACCCTCTAGTGACCAATCAGTACTAAAAGAAACACCTTGGTCTAAGCCAAGGAGGGCAAGAAGTGCGTATTCTGGAGCACTATCCCATTATTTTATATAATCTTTTGTAATTATGTTAGTAATTGTCCGTGTGTAACCTATACTTACAAATAAAATAATGTTACATATTAACTGATAGCTTTTACTTAATCCAATTAAACCCTCTCCATAACTGATTTTGTTAAAGGCCTAACGGTTTCTCTGCAATCGTGGTCCAATGGCTCGCAAAACTAAAACTAAGTACTTAAATCCATTTTATAAGATATTTATGTATTATAATAAATTATATGCGCTAAATGGAAGGTATATCTTATTTACATTCCACTCCTAGTGTAATATACTTTAATGAAACGAAATTTACTCTAATTGAGTTATTAAAATATTTTCAAAACAAAATTTTTGATATAGACAAAAATAAAATATAATATTAATATGCTCTAATTATTCTAAAAGTACAATATTCAGCACCACTATAATTGACTTTTCTTGTAATTTTGTTATAAAATTTATAAACTAGATATTTTATAATATCTTGAGAAACTTGCACATAATGGTTATCTAGATCATTATCATCAATTGAATCTTTGCGCAAGAACTTTTAACACCTGATTTATTTTTTTATTCAGTTTAATTATAAAAATGTTTCCGATATTTGATATTAAAGTAATTTTCAAATTTACAATTTCATTAAAAATGTTTCATTTCATAGTTTATCTAAGCATTTCTCGTACATCAAGCACCTATACTTATTCAAATAATTTTGGATATTAAACTTTGTAATAGAATAGCTTTATATTATCTTTTTTTGATTGTCTGTAGGACAGTATACTTTTCTTCATTTATTATCATTGCAATTGTTAATTTCACTTTATTAATTAAAATGTGTAATTAGTGTAAGATTTATATTGAGTATTAGTACATATCCTCTGTCATCTTTGTCTAATATCCAGACACATACACAAACACACAAACACACACACACACACACACACATATATATATATATATATATATATATATATATATATATATATATATATATATATATATATATATATATATATATATATATATATATATATATATATATATATATATATATATATATATATAACAGTGTAA
>BMAW01075525.1:57599-129273 GCA_019974015.1 Nephila pilipes
ATATATATATATATATATATATATATATATATATATATATATATATAATCACAAAATGTACGATCTAAAATCTACCTTAACTATTACACAATAAATATTCTCATTTTGCATAGATTACTACCTGCCCTTTAGAATAGTTTATTCTATGTACCTTAGGAAAAGATCTGACTATAAAGATTGTTATTTTATTCCAGAAATGGATCTATTAAAATGCATTTTCCCGTAACCGTAAATAGCATTTACTTGTACCCTGGCTCTAATGTAGATATCTGAACTTTCACTCAAAGGTACGTATTCCCTAGAGCCTTTAATCTACGAGGAGACTGAATATATATGATAGTGATATGTAATGCGTCTTTAGCTGCTTTCTCACGGAGTAGCTTTAGGCTAAATATATTGGCATTAACTTGCGAAACTTAAATGATCAAAGATGTAAAAGATTTGTTGCTTGCGTGACGGTATCTCTTTCTGAAAGGAACGCGTATTGAGTTTGTGCGTTATTCTGTCATCAAGATAGGATGTAATATTTCGTGTTTTCTTGGATTTCGTTTATTAATCTTTTTTTATACTTAATAGCTTCTCATAAGTTTACTTTTATCCTGAAAGCGGTAAATTTCTTGATAGTAAGACACATTTTTGTGCTCTATATCGTCATCTTATCATTTTTTTTTTCATTTTACGTCTTTATGTGTGGATTGTGAATAATGTTATACATACATTGTTAATAATTTTGGAACAACTTTTTGAGAAAGATTCTAAGGTATAGAGTAGGAAAATTTTATTTAATCTTTATATTTTGAAATATTTGTCTCTCTTTTGTTTTAATAAAATTAGAAATATATATACAATTGTGTTTCGTTTTTTTAAAATTAAAAAAAGTAGAATTATTGGAAAGACATGCAGAAAAGAAAGATTTATTTTAACCCTACATATTATTTCTCAAGTTTAAATGAATCATTTGTTAGGTATTAATTTATCTTTGCTACAGGTGGCATTTTTATTTGAGTTTTTCCTGTGAATATGTTTTTCTAGCATGCGGTACAATGAAAACGCGTTTTGTGTCATAAATGCAATAAATTTGCATAATTTAAATATTTTTTAAATACAAGTTTTATTCATTTGCTCATGACTTTTGAATTATAATCATACAAGCAAATATAAAGCTGATTATATATATATATATATATATTCTTTGTTCATAGTCTCACAACTCACGCCCTTTTGGTTGCTCTACATTGTGTTTTCAATTTTTTATACACATTTAAAATTTTTAAGACAATTACTGATCCCGCCGACTGTGAGATTCATGCTGGTTTTTTTCATTTTTGAACGTAAGGAATGGGAAATCTGCTGAAATTTATATTCATTTTAAAGATGTTTATGGTGAAGACACGATGAGTGATGGACTGGTGAGAGAATGGATTAGAATGCTTAATGAAGATTGAACAAATGTACACGATGAGGGTTGGCGTGGTCGACATTATGTTGTCATCGCTAATCTAGTAAGGAAAGTTGATGGAAAATCCATGAGAGTACACATTTCACAATGAAGACAATTTCAGCAAATTTCAGCAAATTTCACGTACTATTTTGTATTAAATTGTAACTGATAGCTTAGGTTATCGCAACATGTGTTCACGATGGTTACCACAAATATTCACTGATGTTCATAAAACCAAGAGACTTGGCAGTGCATTGACATTTCTCACACGATACAGTGAATATAGAGATATTTTTAAACTAAATTGTGACATGTGATGAAACGTGGGTTCGTCATGTCACAACAGAATCGAAGCAACAGTCAATGGAGTGGAGACACACTCAATCTGCGAAAACATAAAAGTTCAGAACGATTTTATAAGCACAAAAAATTATGTGCACTGTGCTCTGGAATAGGAAAAATATTTTGCTTACTGAATTTCTTGCCAGGAGTGCAACCGTCAATGCGTCGCAATATTGTGCGACTTAAAGAAAACTGCGGAGTGCAATTCAAAAAAAAGGGAGAGGAATGCTCATTAAAGTAATTGTGTTGTTCCATGAAAATTTTTCGGCTTTGTACTACTGGAGTCACGCGAATGATGATTCGCAGTTTCGTTGGGAACAGTTTGATCACCAGCCATATAGCCCAGACTTGGTCCCTTCCGACTAACTCTTGTTCCTCAAATGAAGTGCGAGCTAGGCGTCAAGCGCTTTGGATTTGACGATGAGGTGAAAAATGCTGTGGATTCTGTACACAATTGTTTTGGATGATAATAGGATAATTCATTTATAATTAATAAACATTAATTGATTAAAATTAATTATTTAAAGAATTAAATTTTACTCATAATTCGAGATGCTTATATCGGGAAACAGTATATTGAAACTGGCAAACTCAACTATACCCGCAAAAATTTTAAGGTACAAAAAATGATGTTATGGAATGTGTGAAGTTTAAAAGAATCCCATGTAAGAAAATCGTTTTTTACAGGTGTTATTTTTTGAAACTATAAATTTTATTTGAATTTTGCTTAAGAGTGTCCTCTTGGTACTATTTAATACTGCTTATAGTTAAGTTAAATTTTTATATTCATTGAGGTGTTAATTACTGGAATATTTGATCAGATTCCATCTTAGTGTTTGTGTCACTACCGAAAGGATGGATTTAAAAATACATCTTTTTTTGTCATATGTAAGCAATATATCAATTCATTTAGATTAAATTTTACTAAATAAAGAAATTATCTAAAAACATGCATCAAGTAAAATTTTATCAAATATTAGGGAAAAGAACATTTCTAGATTGCTATTGAAGTTTTAATTAAGTCAAAATTCATTTTATGTTTTTTTTTTTTTTTCATTTCGCTAATTATTGCCTGAGATAAAGCTCATGTGCATCGAAATCAATCCTGATCCATTTTCAGAATGTCACATACTTCATTTTTATTATTAGTAATCATTACTAACTTTTTAATTAATATTTTTGATCAGCTATATTAATCATGTATCCTATCCAGCTATATTAATCATGTTTCCTAATCATGTATCCTATCCAGCTATATTAATCAGCTATATTAATCATGTAGCTATATTAATCATGTAAGTGTATTATGGAAATAAATAATTATATAAAGGTCACTCCTTAAAATAATAAAATAAAAAAACCAAGCAGGTGTCACTCTCAGTTAACTGATACTTATCAATCCTTTAAAATTGCTTACGTAACCTAAGTTTTCTATGTTTTCGCAGCATGAATATTTAATTTTTAACTGTTATGTATTAGAACAAATATATTACTTCTAATATGTGTTGCTGAAAGGTGTTTTTAATTTCAATAAATATAACAATTTTGAACAAATAAAATCATTAAATAAAATAGAAGGAATTATAGATTTTCATACATGAACGTTACTGATCTCTCCAACACTACTTAATATACGTGTATCTATATGTAGAACAAAATTGTTTTCAAATGAATTCAATTTATAACAGAGTATATAAGCATTAAACATATTTTAAATCAAATGCATAATCAAACTACTCAGTTCAATACTTTTGCAAGCTCTATAATTCTTCAAGGAAAATGTATTTTAATTATTTGATCTACCATCTGCTGCAATAGAAATTGAATTAATATAACATATAACAGCATTATAAGACTTCTAATATTTGAAATTTTCGAAATGCTTTCAATGTACACAATGTACACTTCCCACACTCTGCTTATTTATTAAAAATATCACAGAAATTCAAAATTGTGCAAGATTTATTTAAAAAATGATAATATTTCCCTTAAAAAACAAAAAAAAATACTTAATTTAAAATTCTGTGGAAAGCTTTGATTTTCCTTGAATTTAACATTATTATTGTTTTTGAGAGTGAAATTTTCAATTATCATTTAATTTTCATATAAATTATTGCTAAACTCTAAAATCTAAATTAAGGTTTATGTAATATAAATATAAGTAAACTATAAAAATATTTATTAGTAGAAATTTTATGGCATGCAAATCTACTTTAAGAATTCATTAGGATTATGAAATAAAACTTGTCAATATTAAAAAGGTTAATTGGATTAGAAAGCATATCCACACTTCACTTGAGTCATATCAGGAGATTGAAGTGATCATATTTCATTTGTAATTTAATACAATATTCTGAAATGAGAATATAATTTTTTCAGATAGAACAAAAATTATGGTAATTTAAATATTTACAAGTAGTTAATTCATAACTAACATAGATACATTTTTTATCCTTAAGTTATGGTGTTAGACTGGAACATAGTAATGAAGATTAACTGTCGAGTATCCTCTTGAACGAATAAAAGTGAGATTCGAGTATCCAGAAAACGGTATATCTATTTGTATAAGATGTTTTTTACTTATACAGTAGGAGTTAAGTAGATTTTAGCCATCAATTAAGAGAAAGGAGTCCATTCAGGTCCAGGAGAGGAATATAACAGTAGACAGATTTATCAGCACAACATACAGTTCGGCAAAGAAAGGCAATAACTAATTTTCTTCTTCTGCGGCTGCTGCTGTGCTCTTCAGATTCTTGCAAAGGTATCAATATTAATACCGCTGGTACGCGCACATAATACTTGCAGTTTGCGTACCTGCATGCAAGCAGTAATCATTTACTCAAAAATGCCGCATCGTGGCATGTTGAGAATGTGCAAGTGGTTCTTACCGATTCTTAGTGGAAGGAGAACGTGGCAAGTACTTTAAGGAGAGCCACGATACCATCTCAAATAAATAACGATGTGTAAACCGGATCATTACATATTAGCTACCGCATTTATACCTTTCACAGAAATAATACTTGAACTAATGAAAATAATGCATGCGAGCTATAAATGCGCTGAAACAGAATATGCGTTTTTCATTAATGTGATTTAGCATAACGAAAATTTCATTTTCATTACTACAAATCAATTTTTTACTAATATTTGTATTAATTATGTAGCTTAAATACACAAAGAAACACTTTTCACTGCAATAAAATTTTTATGCTGGTTACCAGTAAATTTTGCTTAAGTAATTTTACAGCTTTTGTAGTTAAGTCTTGATATATAATATGGGTTTTTAAAAAAATAATTATTATTTCTCTCCTCATATATTATTGCTTCAAATATCCTTTATTAAATATAATACTAGAAAGTTTTTCGTCATTTTTCTTTCATTTTTTTTCTTGATTATTTAAATCATATGAAAATACCATCCTTCAGTAAAGTGTCAGATAATTTGGATATAACTAAAAAAACATTTCTTTTTTATTTCAATATTTGACCAAATGTTCAGAATTAATTATTATATTTGTCCTTTAAAATTTTAGCTAATGTGATTTTTTCATTCTCATAATACTAACTGCTGATTACTATTTTGTATAATTTATCTGACTGAATAGTTTTTAAAATAATATAAAACAGATTAAGGACAAATGAAGACGTTAAAATAAAAGAAAATGTATGGACTTGACTTAATTGTGTAAACAAGTACCTATTTGGAAAACAAATGTTTTCAATTACACTCAATGCAATATTAATATTATTGTGCTACTTAATATGATATCTTTGTACATTGTAAGATTTCTTTACACCATGAAACGGAATTTAGTAGAATGTTTACCTGGGGAATTTCTAGAAAAATTTTTTTGAAATCCATGATGTGAAAGCTATGTTTAATTTTTACTTCCTGCTATATATAGTACTCTGTCTGGCCTAAAAAAAGTCACCATTTGAAATTAACATCTAAACACATAAGTGCACATGATTGACTCCGTAGTTCAGCGATTAATATTTTGCTGTTGTTAATGTTTATTTTAAATAGGGTTGAATCACTGCACAATCGATCACTTCTGTAACAATGATGAATGACGTTGCTACACGTATTCACGGAACAGATGTTTGTGTGTTTTAAAAGGGCCAAATTATTGCCCTGCATCAATCAACGAAAACGACAAAAGATATCGCTGAAATTATAGAAATTAGGTTAAAACTAGAATCGGGAAATACACATAATTAAAACATGGAAGGAAAATAGTAAACCCTCCACAATGCTGTCTAATTGTGATCGAAAAAAAAACATTAAACGTTTGGAACAGAAGATATTTTAAGCAACTGGTGAACAAAAAGTGCAAAAAATAATTGTTGAATTGGAGGTAAGGCTTAAGAATGAACATATGACTGTTTCATTATGCTCACCAGAGGGAACCTTAAATGAATGTAACTTAATAGTTGACAGCAAGAAAAGAAACTCATTTGTTTTGATGACAAACCAAAAAATGTGCTCCAATTTTCTGAAATGCATAAAGATTGGATTGTTGAGCAGCTATAAATGTAATTTAGACTGATAATTAAAGATTTATGCTATTCAAGAACGATAGATAAATCAGGGAAAAAATAACCTCTGGAAACCGCCATTGAATATTTATCACCATGTTGGCAAATGGAGGCAGTATTTTCATCAGTGGATCAGTTGCTTCAGTGGATTTGGTCTGGTATCAGCTACATTATTTGAAGTTAACTAATGTCCCTGGATTCCCTGGATTATTTGTGATCCCATTATGGTATCCCATGATCAGGTGATCCCATTATGGTATTTTTTTCTCAATTTATTATGGAACTTCCAAATTTCTAGTCCGAAATGTCAAACTCCACCAACACAAAATGTTTAGAAATCGTCCAGGGATCATGAGGAGCTATTTTCTAAAATAAATAAGCCACTACAAGGTCTGGATCTAAATCCAATTAAAAATATTTAGAAAATACTAAAATAGTGGTTATAGAGGGGTTCTTCTCTTTCGGAAATCATTCAGAATCAAGGCAAAACCTACAAATCAGGACGACAGCAAGCACTGAAGCGATGTAGAATATTTTAAATTCCATATGACATGTATTCAGTAATCCTAACCTAAGGTGAAACAACCAAATATTTAGGTAAAAAACGTTTTTTTAAGAGCGTAATGTGTCTTTATGCTAAAAGTTCATTTATATATTAGACGAGTTACACTATTTAAATAATATTTCTTCATGTCACTTTGAAATATATCGTATAAATAAATCACACAACTATGTATGCATTAAGAATAAGTACAAATTTATCCTATTTAATTAGAAGAATATTAAACCTTTCCGGATTTCATAGAAAATATATTGATTTAAGTTGCATTTTAATATGTTTTAAGGTGCATTACAGTTAGTTTCCAAATGACGTTTCTTTTCTTTACTGAACTACTGCAAAAATATCTCCCCTACTCTAAAAAAATGAAGGTAATTTATTTTTTTACGTTTCTATGTCCTTTTAAAATATGTATCTCAAGCAATATTTGGAAAAAATGGATTGAACTGTCAACAAAACAGCGGCGCCAGCCGTCGCAGACATTAAGTAGTTGTTGAGAACAAATGTAATATCATCCAAAGTACATAAAACATATCAAACATATACCAAAAGATGATTATGATCCATCATGTTTCAGGAAAAAAATTTCCATACTTAACATGGCGTATTCCTCACTTGTACTTAGAATATGGAGAACAAAGTTAAAAATTATAATATAGGAATGCTTCTTCTGAGCACAATTGAGAGATAATTTAAAATTTGACGAACATACTGAACTATTTTTTTAAAATTTATTGCAATATATATCAATATTAAACTACGTAAAAAGTACATACGTGGAATAACTTCATTTTTCAAATATCCATTGATTTTAGAGTGCACAAAAATTATATCTCAAATGGTACTTCAATATATAATTTAGTTTAAAACTTCCAACCGTTAACATCTTGAAGCTTTTATGGTAAAGTAAGACAGAAAACAGAAATTTGGATATTTTGGCAAGTTATCTCTTATATGAATGTATTACATTTTTCATGAATTAGTAGGAATATAATTGAAACTAGTAATTTTCCACAGTGTATTAAATATATTTTTATTTCGGTAGATCAATTTAAAAAAATATTTTCCAAATCTTTAAAATTCTTAAGATTTTTAATTACTACTATTTCTTTTTCATGGGCTCCTGTAAAAAATTAAGATATAATACTTTTTGCAAATATATTTAAATGACTAGAGATAGTACTTTTTGTATCTATAGCTATCAGAGTGAGTGAGTGAGAAAGAGAGAGATTTTTTTAAATCAAACAGATTATTTTACGTTAAGCCGACTTAAACTTAGTAATAAACGACAACATAATTGAAACATTTTAAACATACTCTAAAATATTACCTATAAATATTTTTTTCACAAAAAAATTAAACATTTTCTTACAAGAGAAAATATATTGTTCATTTCTTTTGAAAGAAATCTACATTTAAGAATAATAAAATACATACATACACACATATATATATATATATATATATATATAAATCATACATATAAATCATACCTATAAAAATAACGTAGTCTTATTACAAGCAAACGTTTAACGAATGCAAAACCATAAATTCCTTGGCATATCGGGAAATAATACAGAAAAAATAAACAATTATTTAAAACTGAAGAAAAAGAATATTAAGAAGTAATTCACTGAATTAATATGAAATAGAAATAAATATTTAATTTATTGTAAGTGGTTGATAAACATTACATTTAGACATTTAGAAAGGAAATTTAAAAAGCATCAATTTCTTTTAGGATATAAATGTGAAAATTAGCAAAACTAATCAAACACAAAAATAAACAATCAATTATCAGATCTATACAATAACAAATATGTATCTTATGATAATTCAACAGCAATTTGAAGAAGTGTAAAAAACACTTCTAATACTTTTTTTAGTAATTTGTGGTAAATTAGGAGGAAATATTAAAAATAAAAAAAAAATGTTAGTCGATATATATTTTCTTAAAGCCAATATAGAAGAAAGAAAGAAATTTCATTTACTACATGCTAAATAAAGTCTTATAACACATTTAACTATTCTAGAGAGAGTTATAAAGTAAAAAGCTTCTTTTTTAGTTTTATTTATATTTTGCAATTATTTTGCATTAATTATGCAAAAAATTGAAAAACAATTTGTGTTTTATAAATTGATGCAAAAATTTGTGCAATCAGGATTTTATTGAGTAATAAATTACCTAAAAAATTAAATGTTCCAAAAATTTATTGAAATATCTAATTATTTTCAATTATATATATATATATATATATCAGAATATTTTTTGTCTTTTTAATTATTTTAAATTATTCTTTTTTAAATTTTCAGTATATATATATATATATGTGTGTGTGTGTGTGTGTGTATAAGATAAAGCAATTAATTTATCATTAAATCACATAAAAGTAAGAAAACAATTAAAATCCAAAATCAACAAAAAAACACATTTATAGAACTAAGTAAAAAGTTGAAATTGAATCAAATTTGAAACTAAGCGATGAACAAAAAGTGAATGAAATTTGAAACTAATTTGAACCAAAAAAATAAATCGAATAATTCGAATACCCAACAAAACATGCATATTCAGACTGGGGACTTAATTGTGGGGTTAAATTAGTCCTATGGTACCAACCTTCCCCAATGCATCTTGTTGGGTAAAAATGAATTACTCTAAAATTCAAATTGTAATTTTAAAGAAAGAAACAATAAACAAAGAAGAAACATTGAATGGTGAGATATCTCAATTACTAATTATTTTCAAAAACAATTGTTTTCTAAACTAATAAAATATATTCTTCACCTAAAATCCTTCCAATTAAAATTTTTTAAACAAAAACCATCTATTAAATTATCCAATTATTAATTATTTAAATAAAAATTATCCAATTAAAACTTATCCATTTAAAAATATCCGTTTAAAAATATCCAATTACAATTATCCATTGAAAATATCCAATTACAATTACCCATTGAAAATATCCAATTAAAAATATCCATTTAAAAATTATTCTATTAATAATTTAAGATTTTTTTCGAAACAATAAAACATTATAATTAAATATTTACAGTTAAAGATTTAAAACTTTAAAAACTGCATACCCGAATCCATGCTTTTCATGAAAAATCAATTCAAATTTCACAATTGTAAAGACAAAGATTCAAAAGATCATATCTTTAACAAGTGATCATGAATCTGAGTGCAATTGGCTAAGGAACTTTTTAAGTGATGATGTCCACCAACATACACTGTTGCCAGATAAAATTTGGAAGTCAATAGTACTTAACTAATTTGAGTATAAAACGTTTCAATATAGAATATTTAATAAAAATCCACCAATAAACCAATGATGACCAGAAATTATATTAAATGATACATAAATCAAAATTTTATTTGTTATAATTATTTAAAACCCAATTGAATGAAATATGTGTGTGTAAATGTGTAAAAATACAGAAATGCTTCAAAATATCTTCACAACTGGACCACTATCTAACTCACTTTGTAATCCTATTGTTGTGTGGTGGATTTTGTTTTGAAACGAAAGTCCAAAAATTCATGAATGTCCTGAAAGGCAATAGCCCTTAGGTGTAAGACCACCTTTTTTTAATAAGTCACCAATCCCAAAAATATTAGAGTAAGCTCTTATTCCAAGTTGTAATTATTAAAAATACATATACATCAAATCATGAGACAAAGATTCCACTAAGAAACCAGTATAATATAAAAATTTCTTTAGATATCAGATACCCTTTACATAATGACACTTCAATACCTTCCAGAGTCCGCCATGAAGTCCTCATGGGAAATCCCAAAAATACATCAGAATAAACCTTCATATAAATTATTGGGAATATATCTCTTTAAAAAATCTAATGGATAATCATATTCTTTACATTCTCTTATAAATTTCTTAATATTATTGAATATATCTTTATCATTTGTAACTAACAGTTTATTACGATGCAAAAAATTTAATATAATATTTCTGTATATGGATAAATGAATATTGCTCTCACAATAAGGCATTTTAATTACCTTAAACCCGAATGCATCTGTTTTTTCAAATAAATTACTACAAATGATGTGTATTACTAAAAATTGATGTAAATTACTACAAATGATGTGTATTTCTATGTAATTTTGTATCCAAATATTCATCCCCACCCATATCTGAATTGATCTGCAATAAAATCAAATAATTAGGATAAAATTCAATGTTCGGTTCAAATTCTTTACATTTACTTAAACTTATTACGTCGTCTATATATCTATATAAAATATAAAGAGAGTTGTTAAGGTGGTTTGATTCATAAAAGTGTAAATAAAGATTAGCTAAAATGTTGCTGGCTAGTCCTCCTTGAGCTAGGCCTTTTATCTGTTTGTATATTTGCTTATTGAAAAGTATTTAATTCTCTTGCAATACTAATTGTAAAAGGTTTTTAAATATGTTCATTTTTATAATATTTTTTATGCAATATTGATTATAAGGTATCAATATAACTCTAATCATATTCCTCTAAATCAATGGAATTAAAAAGATCCTGAAAATCATAACTATAGATTGCTTGTACACGTGTATTGCCTATGAAATTAAGTAATTCTATACTATTTTTAATAATAGCAGTTTGCTCAAGATTTTCTAAAATATTATTTAATACATTCTGTAAGATTTTACCAGATTTAGTTATGCATGTATTATATCCATTTGTAATAGCTCTAAATTTAATTGCATTTTTATGGAATTTAGGAGTTAAAAAAAACATGAGTTATTTTTTTATTATTGAACTGTCAATCAATTTTTTTGTGAAATGCATCTAATCTATTAATAATTTCTCTGTTTTTACATTTTGAGAGAACAAAAGTTTTATTATCCTGGAAATATTCATTCATCTTTTTGAAATAAAATTCTTTACAAATGAGTGCAAAATTTCCAGAAACTTTATCCATATATATAATTATAAAATTCTTTTGTAAATTTTCTATAGAAGTTCTAATATCTTTGAATTTTATTCCATTTTTAAATCTATAATTAACATATTTTATATCATTGCATACTCTATCCCTAAATTCCCTAAAGGCCTCATAAGGCATACTATACTTGACAGCTCTATTTTGATAATAAAAGTTATCTAGATCCTTACATATTTCTTATTTAGGTACATAATTACTCTCTGTTATTAGTAATCTGTAGCCTGTTCATTTCCTCATTATATTTCATAATCTTTCATCATTAATTAAATTAAAATCCCTAGTGACCATATCCATGGTATTCATCCATATAATCACCATACCGATCACACACACACGCACATTGACCCAACATTTCCCTATCCATTCCATAATTGTAATTAATTATTAATTTTCCTAATTTTTTATTATACCTAAAAGCACTTTTTATAGTTATATTTTTAATTGGGAATAGATGCATGTATTTTTTTAAAACTCTTGAAAATTTATCCTATTGAAGGATTTGTTTAAGAATCGAAGTGTGCAATATTTCGAAACATTTTCATTATCTATATGCATCTTGATATTTAGTTTTTTAATTATGTAATTACTTAGGTATTTCATAATGTGAAAACCTTGTTCATCCTGTAGTTTTCGAAGTATCTCCCTAGCAATTCCAATTTCAGCCTTCTTCAAACCAAATATGAAAAATTTAATTTTTTGAATGTTGAAGTTCTTTTTAAAATCATTTTCCAATTCAATTATGTTATTCCTAATAATATTTGTGTCCATTTGTTCCCTTTTTTCACGTTTACCTCTATTATTTCTTACATTTTTATTGTTACATTTATCTTCGGTATAAATATATTCCATTATATCTTTTCGCTTCATGAACTGAAGCAAATTTCTGTCATAACATATTGTATTTAGTCCATATGGGTAAGTTGTCTTAAAAAAATCCTATATAGAAATCTTCCCACCATAACCTTTTTATCTTATTGGGAATAATCCTAATTATATATAAATAAGTGTTATGAAATCCATGCATATTAAAATCCGCGATTTCAACTCTACCAAATTGATTTTCCCTTTGGTATTTCTTTGAATCTGATCTATGTTGATTAATTCTAATATTAATAAAATTCGATGTTTGACCTACATATCTATATTCACATATTTTACATTTCAACATATAGATACGATTGTTCGTTTTACAGAAAATAAACTGGGATTTTTCATCTTTCTGTTCTGCATCTATCATGATACAAGTTTTGCATCTTTTATCATTACAATTTTTATATTTCAATCTTATCTCACTCAAATTCTGCAAATAATTATCATAACCATTCGTCTCTATATTACTATTTTTCTCTATATTATTTTGATTAGATTCATTTTTCAATCTATACACACACCTATGTTATTAGATATATTCTTAACAAAATTACTATTTCAAACAGTTCAAGTTTTATATTTTCTGGTGTAATTATCTCTAGAACCTAAAAACAAGCAAAAGAAGAACAACTATAAACATTTTTTGAATATTTTAGTTTTAAAGATTTTTTACATACTTTAAATTATGTCTACACCCATTATGTCTGCACCCATCTTTGCAATCACTAACATTACATGAATCCATCAAAATATCTTATTTAGCACTCAAGAAATTATCTCACCCATCATAAATACACATAAATGCAAAATGGTAATTTTTGACGATAATACACGCACCATCATAGTGCAATACCGGGCATTGACAAACAAGCCAATATGCCAGTCTCTCAATTTTTGTAGTAAAATTCATATACATTAGTACAATTAAAATTATTTAGAACTATAGTAAAGTATCACATTAAATTAAAAATTATTAAAATTATTAACAAGATTATCCATCATATAACAATCAATCCATAATAATCCAAAATAATCCATAATAATATCAATAAGTACAGCAACTCAAGTACAAAACACAAAGGGGCAGTATAGTATTTTTTATAATTTTTTATTAAAAGTTGAAAATGTTAAAAATCAAATACCATAGACCACAGAAACAATAAAATTTAAAAAAATTCAGTCAAATTTGAAATCAAGAAATAAAGTTAAAACAAAATAATATAACAACAAATCAAGGAAACATGATAAAAAGAACCAACATAGTCATATTTTGAATCTATTAAGAATTCAAAATCAACTATAATCCTTTTAGTAAAAATCTAATTCATATCATAAAGAAAATCTCCAAGAAAATGATCGATCTGGACGACCATCCAAGATCGATAATGATGTTTTGCGATCCATGTTGGAAAATAATCCACATTTAACAAGTCGAGAAATTGCAGAAGAGTTTGGCATTCATCATACAACTGTTGGAGATCACATTAAATTTCTTGGGTTTGGGTTAAAGCAAAGTGTTTGGGTTCCACATGAATTAACGGAAAAGAATTTGTCTGATCGTGTAAGAATGTGTTCATCACATCTGATTAGACACAATGTGGAGCCGTTTTAGGACAAACTGGTTACTGGAGATGAAAAGTGGATTCTTTACGAGAATATTAAGAGAAAAAAATCCTACTGCAAACCAGGAACATCATCAGCAACAGTTCCAAAACCAAGTATCCATCAACGAAAAGTACTGCTTTGTTTGTGGTGGGACAGGAAAGATCCAGTGTACTACGAGTTGCTGAAACAGGGAAAAACCATTAACGTGGATCTGTACTGCAATCAGCTGGATAAATTGAATGCAGCTATCAAAGAAAAAGACCAGCATTAGTGTCCAAAAAAGGAATAGTGTTCCACCACGATAATGATCGACCGCTTACTGCAATGGTGACACAATAAAAACTGAATGCGTTAGGATGGGAAGTCCTTAGTCACCCACCGTATTCACCTGACATTGCAGCATCTGATTATTACCTGTTCAGATCTCTGCAAAATTATCTAACGGGAAAAAAATTCAAGTCTTTTGAAAGTGTTTCTAAGGCAGTTGCGGACTATTTTAACTCCAAGGACGAGAACTTCTATCAAACAGGAATTCACAGGTTACCAGAAAGATGGCAACAGGTTGTAACAAATAACGGATCATATATAATTGATTAATATTAAACACATATTTTA
Source organism: Nephila pilipes (assembly GCA_019974015.1). Classification (NCBI taxonomy): domain Eukaryota; kingdom Metazoa; phylum Arthropoda; class Arachnida; order Araneae; family Nephilidae; genus Nephila; species Nephila pilipes. The sequence goes on from BMAW01075525.1 coordinate 72,528, forward strand.
ATAAATGAATTCAAATATTTTCTTTAAAATACGATAGAACTTTCCCTCCAACCCAATAATATATATATATATATATATATATATATATATATATATATATATATAATATATATATATAACTATATATATATATATATACATATAATATATATATATAACTATATATATATAAATATATATATATGGCGGGAGAATAATACTCGTATTTAAATATATTTTTTAAATTATAAAAGTCACCTAATCCTGCTTGCGATTCAAAAAGGTCCCTTATGAGGACTTCATTATGACCAAATATTCTTAGAAACTTAGATTATAATTATACTTACGTAATATTGGATGTGTGACTCAAATATAGGTAATTTACATTAACTTGAATTTTAAAAATTTGTCTGGTAGGATAATTCCATGAATTTAAAGCAGAATATTTTAAAACATAATAATTATATTAATTAGTCCTTGTTTTTAATTTTTTTCTCATTATGTTTTCATTTTGCTTTAATTTTTGGTTTAAAGTTTCTTCAATTTTTCTTGTATTAGTACTCTTCCTAGCTAAAGGAAGGCGATACATAAGCTTGAGTGGGAGATCTTTGATTTGGATGGGGGAGAATTTTTAAATGTTGTTGCTGTTCTTGACAACTTTTGTAAGTTTCTATAATCTATCTTTTTTGGTTATTTTATTTTTATAGTGTTCGTTTTTTGTTTCAGAATTTTCGTTTCATAATATTCAGATTGAGCGTGTCCATTTTCTCGCTATGTATATTTTACTTCATTTTTCATAACAATTTGTATTCTATCCATATCTTGCTCCTTTTTAAAACTTTGAAGTATGCATTTTTGTTTATAATTTTATCTTTTGTTTCTCTTAGCTACCTTCAAAATATTGTTTAACTAAGTAATACATTAAAAACTAGATGCAGAAATCATACATCGTTCACTACATTTTCATTTTGCGTTTTATTCTCTTTATTTTTCTCTACTTCGTACCCACTTATTCAGGATTTAAACTTTGTCTTATTGCCATTATTTATTTTTTTATTAATTTTAGGTAGATTGATAAGTTTTTTGTCGTGTATATTTTTTTTTCTTTTCACTTTTCCAGGTTTTAAGCAATTTTTTCTTTTTTATTTTCTTACATGTTTTCTATAATCCAAAGAATATTTGCAAGTTTTCTTTCAATATGTCGCGATATTCTTATTACATGGAAAGCTGTTGCTACCAAATAATTTGACTGGTTGAATGATTTTAAGACGAAAAATTATATTAACAAAAAATTATTATTCCTACTTATAGCAAAAATAGTTTTTCATAAATGTTTTTCTGGAAGAAAATGAAAAATATTTTTGAAATTATTTTTTACGATATTTAATAAAAAGTTCAAAGTAATTAAATATTGAAAATTTCTAAATAGATAAGATATAAAAAAATGAGTCACCATTTCTGGAAAAGCTTTTAAATAAAAATATTTTCTTAAAAAGACTAATGAAATCCAGAATGAATTATAAAAATATATAAACAATGGAAACTCTTTTCATAATAATTAAATAAATAATTATGAATACAAATTACAAATATATATACATATATATATATTGACAAAAACAATTATAAATAAATAAAAATCTCTAAGAAATTCAAAATTAATGTAAAGATGGTTTTAAAGTTAGATTTGAGTAACAATGGAAATAAATAACAAAAAGGCATTTATTAGAAAGCACAAAGGAAACATAATTAGATAACAAAAGAAATTTAGGAAAATGAAAATTCTTCTTAAATCAAGAAAATTGAAATAAAACTAATTAGTACATCCGCGGGCCTGCGATAGTAGAACTACTTATTTATGTATTCATGATCAAAATTTCTTAAGAAATAAACACTTTATAAAAATAAGGCAAAATTCAAATTCACTATCCATATAGTGTTAGACGAACAAATATAAAGAATTAAGAAATAAAAAACATATTATTTGGAGGAATAAAAACTATAAAATTCAAAATATTTATTTATAAGTAGTTTCAAATCAAAGAAAGAGCTAAAATTTTATTAAAATTTAAAAATAAAATAAGCCAAACATTTTTAAAAGAAATTACCAACATTGAAGTATTCATATTAAAGAAATGCTTTAATTTTTTACCGATGAAATTGATTACTTGAAATCTGTACTGTCATGTATACACCTAATTTAGAATAGAAAACCAGACCTACTAATTAAATAATTAAATTGTAGTTAAGCTATTCATAATGTAAATATTTTAAAAGAAAAAACTTAAAATTATGATAAAAATAAATAAATAAATATATAAAGAATTAATAACACAATAAAAAAAATTTCTTTAAAAAATTAAAACTCATCAAGTTAATACGTTTTATATTTAAAATTGATTATTTAAAATTCATTCGTGGTTAATCACCTTCCATGCGTGTAATATAGACCTATGTTGAATTATTTTGAAAGCATAAGGCTTTAATTTAACTTAGGTTATAATTGTTAGAAATATTTTTCAAAATCGAAACTTTTAAATTACTTTCAAAGATAGCTTTTTTAATGAAAAGTAATCATAACTGTCACTTTCGTGATAAATATTACATCATATTTTTGTTGAAATGTTCTAAATTCATTTATAAATAATTATTTTGAGGAATATTTTTATTAGTTTGTACTAATTTTGAATTTGAATTAAAATATATTTTAGGCTTAAACTATAGATTAAATTTATTTCAAAAATTAAGATCATCACTGTATCTACACAATGCATAATTATTATTGTCAATACAATCATTTTCATAGAAGTATTAATATACTGGGTATGGCCATTAAATAATGGGACTGATGATGTAAGACTTTTTATTTTTGTGTCATGAATGCCTACTTATTTTTACCTTTATTAAACAACCCTCTTCTATACATACAACACTCCTTTCGAATCTTTCATTGTTCGAAACTGGGGTGGAAATCTTCCTTTGTAACTCCTTTAGGACACATGCCGTTTTCTCTTTCACAGTTTCAATGGAAAATTATAATCTATTACTGTAAGTAAAGCTTTAATCATATTTACAGATGTTTCCATCACTATTTATAAATTTTATAAAGAAATCGGTATTAAAATTATTTTTTTTATTATTCAAAGTTTTATATTTATTTTTTGCATATAAAAGCATTATTTCCACGCTCGGGGACATTAACATCGTAACAAATAATAAAATTATACTGGAAGTTCTTTTTGAAATTAAAAAATTTTAAAATATTGTTCCGTTTAGTTTTAAAATAACTCTGTTCATTCACTTCATTTATACAATTTTTATATTCAGGAAAGTCAGCAAAGGGTACCATATATTTAATAGCTAAATAAATTAAAAACTAACAGAGTATCCTCCTACATTGTTTTCCTAATACAGATATTACTGTTGGAAATAATAAGTCTAAATTTGGTACCTTAATTCATAATTTTTTTCTGAGATTTTTATTTCTTGTAATATCTAAATTACAAATCATTACATTTTGCTATGCATCATTTCTAAAATCACTGTAATCTTTACAGTTGTAGTCTTAACATTGTAATCTTTACAGTTGTAGTCTTAACATTGTAATCTTTACAGTTAAATCTTTGATCTGTAACTGTTTAGAATTATTATAGTTATAAAACCTGAGTCTCTGTGTGTGTGTTTTGATACACGTTCAATTCTGGTTTAGTCTACAACTTAATACAACATCAAAATATATTACTAATTTATTTTGTTTTCCTTCAGTTTTTGGCATTTTCACTTTATCTATTTCTATTTCTAGATCTCTTTTGTCAATATTTATAGTATATGGTATATTATTATCTAATTTCATTTGCTTATTTATGGTAATTTATCTATAGCATATAATGATTTTCTTTATATATATAATATATATATATATATATATATATACATACATAAAAATGTAAATATGTATCAAACAATATGCGTGGGAATTTGATAAATTTAAATGCCTTAGTGGTGTAAAAGTTAAGACGAAATTACTTCAAATGCGTGCAGGAACCTTCCATATTTTCTCAAAATGTTTACAAACATCATCTGGATATGGGGTACACAAATCTCTCCACTTGAAGAAATAAAAAAAAAAAAAAAAAAAAAAAACTAATATTTCTCAAAAGGCTATGCACCTAGATTTGTATTAAACTCAGAAAGCTTCAAACTATCTACCCAAGTAACACAAAACTTTTTGACTAATAGACATTGTTTGCTGCTGTAGCAGTAATCTAGATATTCTTGACATTCCTAATCTGATAAGGAAAGGAAAATACGTTAGTTGCATTTGTTCGATTATTTGATTACCCCTTTCGTGATCTTTGCGTTGAGGAACAACTTCTGACTACTGATTTATTTGATTCTTTTCCTTAGATCCGTCACTTAAATTAGTTTTCTCCAAATTCTTTTAAGTAATAGTTTATTTACTAAACGATCATAAAATTACATTCGTAAATAGTGGACGTTATTTGAAAGTTATAATTTTTTTGATTTCTGTGGAAGGTAAAACATTTTCCAGTTAATGCAATTTTGAAGCTTTTGAATTTAAGCTATTATTTGTTGATTTACCTGCATATCTTAACCAATAAGACTTTACATTTATTAAAATGCTCATTACTTTTTATGAGAAGAAATTATAAATAAAAAAAAAATATGGTTTTCAGTTTCACTCAATTTTAAACAAAATATAACCTAAATATGTCAAATAATTTTGTATCTAAGAATATTAAACATTACTAATTTAATAAACATTTAACACTTAATTCTTCAATTACATTGTGTAGGATTTTTTTTTCAAAAAAACGTAATACATTATAAAAAATAAAGAAATAAACCATAATATTATTATTTTTTTAATTCTTGTAATCGATAATGCAAATATAATTTGTTTTGCATAAAGAATATTTATATAGAGGATAGTATTCATATGTAGCCTTATAATAAGGAAAGTAATGCAGTTCATGTATTACTTTATTATAAATTTTGACTTCAATTCTGATTGATTTTCAGTTTTTACATTTTTCATTTTAATTTAATCATTTTTAGCGTGCGAGTATTCCTCGAATTCTAACAAATGAGCTTGTTCCTATGATTTCTGGCAAAATAAGCATAAAATATCTTTTGTTAAGAATAATATTCAACTACCTTTATATTTATGGTTCCAATTACGAGTTATTTATATTTTAATAAATTTTTAATTATCCTTAGCTCCTACTGGGAAATCATCTAAGATTCATACGTCGGCTTCCTTTTGCCCTTTATTTTTTCGTACGCAGATTATATGACAATAAACAAAAGATCTCAAAACTTGGAGATGTGTTATTAAGGTTTTCCTATCTATTTATTTTACAAACAAAGTCACACCTTTGTATTGCTTATGTTTTTATCAATTAAATATGAGAACAAATGCTTGTAATACTTCATCTCCAAATCGTAATTGTAATCCACTATCCTCACAAATTGTTTCCACTCTACAATCAGTGTTTGAATATTTTTGCTACTCTATCTTCTTCCGGAGAATAAACATATATTCTCTTGTTTTTTGTACCCAATTATTTAAGAAAAAAAATTTAATTGTTTGCTACAAGTTGTCAAATCTAACACATTTTACTTTTCTACTTAGTTGTTTTTCTGTTAATTCAGATATTCTTTAAAGTATTTAAAAGTTTCTTATTTCCATTCAATTTTGAACAATAGGATATATGAAGTTATCATAAATTATAAAAAAAAAAAATATTTTATCAGGGAAGGACCTCACACATCTATATGTAGTTTACCTAACACATTATTTTTAAATATAAGAGCATAATATTTAGAAGTAACTGTAATACAATTAGCAATATTACACCTTTTAAAATATTCTGGTTTTCACTTTACGTTTTCTAAACCACATTAAATGAAATGTTTACTCATTTTAGTCAGTAAACAAAGATTTATGTGTACAAATCGCATATGAGCTAAATCAATATTTAACATACAGTATAAGAATCGAAATGCTTTATTGGCATTCATCATAAAAAATAAAATTCATATTATCTTGGAACCATTAAACAGTATTCTCCCTTTTAAATGTAAAACATCTAATTACCATGCTAAAGAATCTCATACGTTATTAAGTGTGTTTTATCACCACAAATGAAATTATGACACATATTTTAAGAGAGCAAAACAATCCTCAAACGTTCTCGTACAAAATAATTTTTGTTTATAGCATAAAATATATAACCTATCTCAAGTATTTTTGAGGTAGGTTTTTTTTTTTTTTCATTAATTAGAGTTTCAGTCGGAGTAAGTTGGTTAAAGTTCTCGAACAAGTACCTATGTTAACAAAATTGTGATAACTGTGCTGAGTTAGTCAACCACTAGGTTAAACTTGAAATTCGAATTTTGAAATTAGAGTTTTCAGCATATGGTATAGCATGGTAGTACGTGTTAAAGAAACTTCCATGATGCTTGAAATTTAGATTTTCTTCTGGCATTTTTTTTTCTTGTCGCTTGTATATTTCACATACTTCCGCGCATGTTTTTTTTTTCTTCTTGAAATAATCTATTCGAAAATGGTCTTTCTTATCGCAATAAGAACACTAATTCATTGCAGATGATATCTAGGAATATCTGTATTGATGGTATGTTACGATTCAACTGTAATGTATATTTTCCTGCATTTGTTTGATAATATAGGAATTCGTGTTTTAGTCAAGTGTGCCTCCAGATCAGAACGAATACTTTATTTTTCATATTCAGCATAATTCTTACCAATTCGGTAAGGAGTCGTTTTTCTATATAAGTAAAAATAAATGTTCCAACTTTTCGATAATACAGTAATGCCATTAGGTTATTATGATTTAACGGAAGTTTTCTAATCGGTTGGAAGACAAATAGTCCTTCAGGCATATATAAACCTGAATCTTCATTTAATAGCTTCCTTTCTAAAATTTGGTAGCAAAATATACCAATGTTTTCTTTGTCAACTTTAAATTTTAGTTTATAGAAATCGTCAATTAGACTAGCAAATCTAGCTCTAAATTTCAGGTTAAAGTGCGCTTTTAGAATTGATCAGACAATTTTCCCATTGATCTTTTTCGGAAGTAGAGCAAGGAACTGAAGCAAGAATCCTTGGTTATTTGTCGTGTACGAACTTTCTTTAAGTCGATTGAATACTTGATTATCTATTTCGCTGGAAAAATAGGGTAGTGGGGTAGTCTCTCCTGAAATATAATCCCAGCTATCTCGGTCAATCATTAGAACTTTCTATATTTTACAGTCGTAGCCTCTCAACTTCGGAAATGTAAATAATTGGATTTCTAATTTTTTCTTGGTCATATTAACATAGATCTAAAAATATTAGTTAGCCTATGTTTACTATTTATTAGTAGTAATAGACTATAACTCCTTGAAGGAAATCATCGTAATTTTTTTTAATTGGACTAAATACAAATTAATAATTATATATATATGGGGGGTGCGTGTGGATGGGTGGGTGTGTAGAATTCGAATGAACCGCTGATTTTAATACTGTATAGGGCACTTGTTCTGCGTCACAGGAGATTGTAATCTAGCGAGTCAGACTGAAGTAAGGCAGCAAGAAGAATGACGTTATATACGACTGTGAAGTTCTGTGAAATGTAGAATTGTGTTAACTGTTTTGTGCACATGCAAATGTTAATGTGAAATGTTTTAATTAAATGTTGTGAACTTTATAAGTTTTAAGTTTCTTGCTATCCTAAATATGATAACATAGGATTGCCACACAATTCAGATGTGGCATTACTGGCTCATAATATGGAAAAAATAATATTCATATATTTTGAATCAAATTATGATCTGATATAATAACGAGTCGCCTTTGGATAAAATTATAAATATATATTTTGTCTACTCAGCAATAATTTAATTCAAGACTTTGATGTGAAGCTTTATTCTTATTTGTTTATTCTAGGTGGAATATTAATGTTGTTAAATTATATTAATTTGCTCTTTTCATTTATTCGAAATTCGAATTAAGGCATACCAGAAAGAAAACGAAATTAGAGATAAAGCAAGGTATAGTGGTGTTGAGCAAAAACATTAATGAGTCAACTAAATATTCAGTGGAGAGGTGTTATGTTGCAAATCAAAACCAAATATCTCTATGAGCTTCTCTGATACTTAAAGTGTTATTTTTTCTGTTAATGGCAACTCACATGGAAACATCTCTGTTACGTGTGAACAGTTCAAATGCTCCGCTAAAATGTTATATTTATCTGACCTTCAAAAACTCATTTTCGCAAAAGTATTGTTTGGTGTTAGTTAATTATTATTTGCAAAAAGTGAATTAAAAATTGTGTCATAGGAGAAACTCTAAGATGTGTTGATAGATGAATTTGAGGTTCCTACTAATTCAGCTCAATTGCGTGAAATATTAAGTTAGCGCAAAATGAAAGAATCTGAGTCAAAACAGGAATATTATTTTATAATGAAAGATTTGGGTAATCGAGGGAGAATTGAAGATTTCGCATTAATACAATGTATTATAAGAAGTATCAAAGTTAAAAATGATAATATATCAGTTTTGTATGGTTGCAAAGAATTGCGCGAATTTAGAGAAAAACTTAAAGTTTATGAAGTTATCAAAAATGATTTTAAAAAAGTGAATATAAATTTAATGAAGTAAAGCAAAACTCTAATAATTTTGTGAATCAAAGCGATAAAGTATTTGTGATCAGAAAATTAAATTTTATTTTAATTGTGGGGCTAAAGGACATTTATCTAAATTTTGTTCACATAAGATTATGGGTTTAAAATGTTTCATACGTCAAAGCTTTGGCCAGAAGACATCTAAATTTTGTTCACATAAGAAAAGGGGTTAAAATGTTTCATAATCACACCTTCGGGTACAAGGCGTCTAAATGTTTGACAGCATTTTGGTAATCACATCGTCTCACAAAAATTTCCTTTTCTGTGTTCCTTCCCGACCCCAGATTCAACTCCTATGGATTTCTGGTCTTAGAGATTTAACAAATCCAGAGTTTACATGTAGAATCCAAAAACCTTATCGGATTCAAAATATTCTATAAAGCGAAAGATTGCAAATATCCCTCATACCATGCTCCGTTAAGCTTTATAATCCACTATCTCCCGTAAGCAATGCCTAATTGCTTCTGATAGTTTCATGTGAAAAAATGTTTGATTTAAATAAATGTATTCTTTTATCCGCGATGTGTTGTCATCAGTGATTAGTGTTTTGTCTCTGTCACATGCAGTATTCCTCCATTGGCTCTGAAAAATTGTTTTTTGTATGTGCATAAATAGTCCATTTTTGGAAATATATGTTCCACTCCAACTCGGATTAAGGTTTCCGGATGTGCTTAATAAATTACGATGGGAAGAAGTACGCGTTGAGATTTAAAAATTTCGAGTTTCGGTTACTATAACCATAACTGAGAGAGCCAATGTGTTGCTATTCACAGAATCTTGAAAACATACATCCATAACTATAGTTGAAATCCCATCTCGATAGGTTAAGTGGAACGGACACTAGAAGTGCAGATGTTGGCAAAGTTTTTATGACTAACTTTTATATATATATATATACATATATACACACACACACATATATATATATATATATATATATATATACTAGCTGATACCCGCCCGCTTCGCTGGGCAGACGATAATATTATATTTTGGAACCTATACATAAAATATCAAGAAAATTGGAGCATTGAAACGACCTTTGTGTTCTCCAGATGGTTTTTTATCGGCATTAATTATAACCTTGAACTCCTTTTGGTATTTAGGAACTGAATAAACAGCAGCTTTGAAATCGTGAATATACCTGTTATGTTCATGTAGCGTCTTTTGTAATTGGCTAATTCTGGCTTAACACCTGGGAAAATACCACAATGAATGGGTTTTTCACGTTCATCATCACAGAGAAAGTAAAGCTGAAGAAAAGAAGGTTGTTGAGGAGGCTCAGCCAATAGGCTACCTATCCTGTGGTATACCTGCCCGTGGACTTAAAATGTTGGCATAAAATTTCCTTCCTTCAATTCTTTTGCTCCGAATGACATCATCTGAAAACATCCATTATACTTACGAATTGTAGAAAGAAAATGTTCTGAAAGCTGATCCTTATGGCTAAGAAGACCATGCAAAAGTTCAGGGTAGGATCTAATAGCAGGAAGCTGGACTTGACCACCACTGCAGCACATTCCTGGAGGTTCTTCTATCCATTTTAAAGCACGACACCTCGAACAGGGCAAACGTTTTCCGATACTGACAATTTTATCATTTCAATAGTCAATATATATTTCATATTTAAAACCAGACAAATTTTTGAAAGTCCATGGCGCTAATTTAACTTTTGATCTTTTTTCATTGTATTTAATTACAGCTGCCTAATTCTCATGGGGGTTATTAGAAAAGTATTTTCTTACAGCCGCTCTATGTACTTCAGGGTGGCTTTTAGTATATTTTGAAGCAGCTTCTCTACGTTCTTCAGGTTGACTTTGAGAATATTTTGTAGCAGCTTGTCTTACTTGTTTATATCTAATGGAATTTGAGAATCTTTTTCTTCTTTTTTTACCTTTATTTAGTTGAAGAGATATTACATCATTAATAATTGATTCACTTGAACTTGAAAAATCAATGTTAGATATTGATTGAGTCTTTGAAACTAACACAGACACATTTTCTTGAGGCTGAAACACTAAAGATGACACGTTTTCTTCATTTTGTTTCACATTATCATAAACAGGATTAACTTTACTTTTATTTGTTAATCCAACTATTTAAATATAAACATCAAAATGACCACTATTACAGTTTCCCGTAAAACGTAATCTTTTTCCCCCTGAATTGTTTCCCTAACAGAAACTATAAGGCAGCCACCTTGATACACTTCGAACTGATAGGGAAATAGCTCTGCCGCCTCCATAATTTTGCAAATAGATCCATACGTGTTTGGTTTACACATTTCGGTGAAATATAAATCGTTAGTATTATAAGAGGCGCCAGATAGCATTTGAATGCAGCATTTAAACCGATCCCAGTTGTTAAACACGTGAGAAACAATATTTCTCATTTTGTACGCCATCGATATGTCTCCAAACACCAGCAAAGACAGAGATGAAAATAAACATGCTCCGTTGCCAAGAATTTTAAAAACTTTGAAAGGAGTAGGTATTCCATCTATCCAAATATATTCAACGTCCATTATTAAAAATTATAACTGGAAAGTAAATATGAAAAATCAATTTGTATTAACCTACAATGAAATACTTCTCTAGTTAAAAAATATAACCGAAATTAATTTTTAAATATCAAATTATTTAAAAATTCAGCAAAAAATACTAACAAAAAAATAAAGTATAGTAAAATTATTTTAGCAAAAAGTCACCCGTATTACGTTATCCTTTTTGCAAAGGGATAACTCTATTACGCTAGCAGCATATCTGGAACTGCAATTGAATAAGACAGAATAGCTCTTTAAAATCATAGCATTAAAAATAATTCTGTATTCTGAAAACGATAAAATATCTAGCCATTTTAAGAAATCAAAAAATTTTATTTCCGAGAAACCAAAAGCTAAAAATTGCCAAATACAGAAACAAACTTTTGCATAATATTTACATTAGGTTACAGTTAATGCATACATCAAAATAAATATTTTGACAGCTGCTTATTTTTTTTTATCAATGACATGAATAACATACCGTTATTATTCATTTGTTAAAAGGCAACTTCAATAACTTAGTAAGATTGCGTTTAGATTTACAAATGTAATTTATCAATCATTATTAATAATAAAATACTTTTCTCATAAATTTAAAACTTACATCTAGGTTCCACAACAATAAAAAAATTATTGCTCAGCAAAACGGACAGAAATCAGCTGGGGTTACCATAGTATAGCTATTTAAAATTCACAATGCAAGGTCATTGAAATACTTCGACTTGGCGGTGGAAGATATTTGGTGATAAATCTCTAAATGTAGGAATTTCGGGACTCAACATTTACATTATATATGATAAACCTACAATGCATCCTACTCAGCGGATTGTCTTGGGTGTGCACTACTCCGTAAGAAGTCGAAATTTTAGTATTTTTCAAAATCCCGCTCTTGCCAATGCACCATCAGCGCCTCAATATTAAATTATTTCCATTTCGCACGCGCAAATCTCGCCAAGTAAACTTAATTGGTAGCAATGCACAAAATACATATAAAAAATATTTATTCCGTTTGGCGTCGGACATGTCATTTTTGGCGACTTTATCTCCAAAAATGACATAATTGATGGATAAGAAAAGATTAACGGATGAAAATCACATTTTGGATAAGAATTCCGTAAAATCCGTTCTTAGTGAGCGTCTACATCGCAAAATGAGTAACTATACCAAATTTCAAGTCAATCGGTTGTATAGTTTTAGAGATATCGTGATGAGTCAGTCAGTGGTATTTCGCTTATATATATATAGATATATATATATCTGTGTGTGTGTTACGAAAAATTAGATAAATTAAAGTTTTTGGGAATTTTGATTATATTTCTTGAAAAAAATCGGGAATTGATTTTTCAATCACGGACACGAGTGTTTAGTTTGAAGAAACACTTCGAGTAAAATAGGAAACCTTCTCATTTCTTTGTCATATCAAGTTTAAATATGTGTGGGAATTTTAAGATGTATACGTGTTAAAAGTTAATCTGTCTGATTTCTGCAATAGAAAATTTAGCACCATGTTCAAGCGCACAAACGCTCTCTTTCCATGCAGATTTGTCTAGAGGTGCGGATTATTGGATATGTGTGGTTCTCGACATCTTGCAGCTCTATACTACTCTCTACCATGATATCCATCGTAATATCAATAAAAATAAGTTTGAGTGTTATTGCTGCTATTTCTGCCATGACTGCTACATAACTAAAGCTTGTTTATATGTACCTTTGATTAAACCGAGAATCTTAAAAGCCAGGAGGAATCATTGGCGTGGGAAACGCCGCCATATAAATAAACCATTTTGCTCCAAAACCAAGGAGAGCACTGAAGGGAGGAAGTCTACTAGCCACATTACTTTGCTTTAAAGTGTAAAGAAACGATGAGCCTTCAATTCGTTTCCCTCACATCTGACCACCAAAGAAGACGTCTTTCCTTCTGACATTGAATGGAATACCTCCATTGCCAAAGTTAAGACAACAAGCGGTAACAATACACGAATTAATGATAGGCAAAAAAAATAAAATAAATAATAAAGAAAATCCCAGCAACCTACAGTGGAAAGACTTCGACAACTTAGCGACAAAAACCTAGTGAAATAATGTGAAACCGAAAGATATCATTACCTGTTGTCTGAATTTTTCTGTGTTTTGAGCAATCAATAAGTTTTCCTTTCGTTAAAAGAGAGTTTAAAACCAAAGAAAAAGAAAAAAAAAACATTTGAAAGAATTTCTTTCCAAGCCTGCATGTCTCCTCAATTGAAAGTGGAAATGTAGTTCCAAAAATTACCCAGTTTGTGTGTGCTTCTTGAATAGAAAATATTTTCTTTTATAAGAATCAAATGTAATGAATAACGAAATATAGCTACATATTCAGATTTCGTGCTCTGCTTGGTGAAATTGTAAATCAATATAACTTAAGCAGATCACTAAGGAAAACATGCTTGATGTTCAAATTGAAGCATAATGAAAAGTTATCACTAGAAGAGCTCGGAATTTTGTTTCGTTTTACATGATATGAAAGTGCGCAGAAGCATTTTTTTCCTCGTCCATTGAACTTGGGAAAAGTTCTTTAAATTTTACTCCCATTAATAGAGAATAGAAAATAAATTCGAATTACAGTGAATAGTCAATTTTAAAAGAGCGGTACTTTATTTGGTCTATGATTACGTACAGTGGATTTTTTTTCTTTCTTTAGAAACTGAATTGCGATTCCTTAAAGATTTAATTTGTTTTCAATAAACTGAAGGAAAAGAAAAATTATTTTATTGTTAATAATATTATGATAAAAACATTTCAAATATAAATAAAGTACAGAAAATTACATTAAGGTCATATCTGCTGACAAGGTAAATGCATAAAAGGTGCACAGAATGCAAAATTGATATTAGTATTTTTTATATAGTAATAGTATTTCTTATATAGTAACAATATTTAATATATGAAACTTTACAATATATTATATTTCAATTTTATGGTGTCTAGTAATGTATCAAAAGTATAGTTAAATATTTTATTACTATTACATTTAAGAAAAGGTTGGACGAATGAATGCGACATTCAATGTCAAGACACTCAACATTCAACACACTCAATGTTTGGAGGGGAGAGCAAAATTATCATTAGTAAATCTAGATGAGAAGGAGGAGAAAAATATTTTAGAACCTGAACTTCCGAAAGTTACTTTTCAATTCTGCAGACTACAGTCAAAATAACATTCTAGGTTAAATCAAAAATCATCCGAATTAGTTAGCATTTATCAAAGCCAAGACATGGTAGAAAATATAGTTCATTTTGATCTCGTGATATTAATGAAATTCTATAAATGGATTTTCTATTTAGGAAACAGGGTTTAAAATTACAAAAGGATGTTTTTTGGCAAGTGAGTAGTATCGCAAATGGTTAAAAAGGGAAAATTTAACCACTTGCATCAATAATTGTTTATATGTAACTTTTTGGCCTGATATGGTCAACATATTTTATAAAATGTATGTCAGCCAATAGTCAGCAACATTAATTTTCATATTGTCTTTGACTGTGTGAAACTTAGAGTAGCTTTAAATAAATTTTTGAGAAAAACATTCCATAGCCACAAAATGCATTCGAGAAGAGTGCCACAAAATGCATTCGAGAACATTGCAAAATTCACTTATATCCAAACCTTTTCTTAAACTCTATAATCCATATTATAAATGTCATGTTTTTGTCGATATAAACAATAAAGAAATTGACAGCATTATAAAACAAGAATACTCACACGGTTCATTACTCTAGATAGCATTCCACTAAAGGCAATTAAAAAATTATAAGAGAAATTTTAGAATCAGTGAAAAAGAATATTTGGGAATTATTAATGATATTAACAATATTATCTGCTACACGCATGGAAAACATTTTAGAGTTGACATCAATCATTGCCACGTTACAATGGTTGAAAAATTAAACACTTAATAGGTAAATTATTTAGGTGTCCCTTAAGCATTTTGTGTATGATTATAAATAAAGTACTTGAAAGGTAGTTACAATATAGGGACCGACATATTGTCCCAAAATCTTATTTCACGCTTTATTACTGAGAAAAGTCGATTGTTAAATATGGAAGATATGATAGACTGGTAGTAAGCAGATAATTTCCGAGGCAAAAAAATTTAAGAAAAATCAAGGAAAGGGATCAATAAAAATTGCAGTTTCATTTTCATTAAGAATAAAATCTAATTAACTAAACTCATTGACAATTTTGACACCCAAGTGTTAAGAAAATGCTATATTTGTTCTCACCTAAATACTAATGGGGAAGATATAATTACTAATAAATCTACTTTTGCAAACCGTTGTGAAACGAGACAACTCAACAAAAAATCTCTTCAAAAGGAATACTTGAATATCTGTAAAAAGCTACTAAATCTTTTGAATTAATTTCAATAGATACCGATGGTGGATTAAACTACTATAACGCTCAAAAGAAATATTTGCATGATGTGATTGATCATACGGTGCATCATGTGTGAGCATTTCCTTCCAAGAATGTTATCAACGAAACTTAGGCAGATTGTTTTAGAAAAATTGAAACATCCAGGTCTCTGAACAAATACTAAGTGATCGGAATTCTGTTTTTACTTCCTCATGAATTAAAAGACTTAATGGAATATACTTAAATTTTAACCACAACATATAGATCATATAATAGTAAAAGTGATAGGGTCACTCAGACTTTAGCAGGCAAAATTAAAATGTAAAATAAGTTGTACCTATAATAAAATCCCTTGGTCTAAATTAATAAATGATGTTACTGTAGTATAAAACAGCTTAAAGCAAGATGTAAAGACATTTTCACCTGTATATTTAATGTTTAGAACACTTCCACTAAGCTCACTTTTAAAAATTAAAACAAATTGCACTATTATTCATTTGCAAAAAAATAAAGACAATTAGCAGTCTAAAGATCACTAGTCAGATACCACAGGATCCTTCTAATAGTTAAAATTAAGATTATTTTTAAATTAAGAAATTTTCATTTTTATAATGCTCTAATTAATTTTTTCTAAAACTGTGTCTTTCGGTGGGGGAGGAGGGATATCTGAAACAAAATCATACTTCTCATGTAGTATAAAAAAACATTAAATTTTTGCAAAAGTTCTTCTGATATGCATTAATATTGTTGGAATAATACAATATCAAGTAGTAAAATTAATTTTTATTTATTTCCCGATATTTAAGACCCGCTATAAATAATATACCACCACTCCTCTAGGACATCTTATTTGTACACTTGTTGTTTCGTATTCCTTCGATGAAATAATAAATACTTTCAAAAAAAATTATATTATTTTAGTTAATTTAGCAAATATTACGATAGTAAAACACTTTTGAAAAATTGGAACTTTAAAATGTTTTATTTTTATTTATAAGAGTGATAATTTGAGCGAAAATATGTCAATTAATTTAAGTTTAGCTTTTTTATACATATGTAATTTTCATACTGTTATGTTAAAACTATATTATAAACTTAATAAGACAATTTTAGTTGAAATACATACACAGATTTAATAAAAATAAGGCATATCTTTTACTGCACAGACTGAAGGGAAATTTTCTTCCCCTCTTGTTACTGAAGATAACTCCGATCTATCAGAAGGGAACTCTTCAAAACAAGTTTTTTCTCAATCGAATGTCCCGTATGGGCATCATTTTAAGGGTATATTTTAGAATATATATACTTAAAAATAATTTAAAACCAGATTATAAAGCTACTTTAAATAAAATTTGAATTTTTCTGAAATAATTATGCACATTATTATACGAAATCTAAAGTCACGAGAATTAAACGAAAACATGAATTCAATGAACTCTAGATAAACTTAAAAGTTCTTTTTGCTGCATAGTCTCTGTAAGAGTTCAAAAACTAGTCGACCACGGTAATTGAACCTATTCAGAACATACCCTCCCCCATATAATGAACAGACTTGTAAAAAAAAATTAGGTCAACCCTCCTTACTCTGAATTATTTTCAGGATGTTGACGTCCAAAAGCCAAGGACTCTATTCTTCGTACAGAGCGAGTATCTCTTTGCTGTATTGTACATTTTTTAATACCAATTGTTAACTATTTATGAACGAGTTTACTTAGATTCTTTAATAAAGCCTACCGCTAGAGGCAATGAATTCCTATTCTCGCCGCTCTTTAGCAGGTAGCTAACCATCTATTTTTATCTCATACTAACTCTTTATATCCATGATCGTTAACAAGTCTCATGTCTATCAAAAACGACAAACTAATCTTCTGTCTCCAGCTAGTTTTGTATTAGATGCCTTGAGGAGATGTTTTTCAATTTTTTTTTTTTTTTTTTTTTTTTGCAACAGTTTTAGTTTTCAGATATCCTATTTTACCCCTGTGCTTTTTTTTTGGTGGGCATGTACCGCGTTGATAAATTTCTTTATCAGTTTTAAATTTCTTTTCTTAGGAGAATAAATCTTATTTTGGCAACACTCGTCACAAATCAGTCTGAATCGAAATGTTCCGTGCTGTCATCTGTTGTTCACTAACCCCCTGTGTGCTTTAGAGGAACGGTGGTATAATTATGATACCACTTAATTTAGAGTATGAAACCAATACTTTATATAATTTATTTTCAGTAATTAGTAGTATTTACATAAAGTTTCAAACATGAAGACTGGGTAGCTCATGAATTTAAAATTTTCATATCATGTCAGAAAGGTTTCTGTGAGGCATAAAACGACCGCATGTTAGGAGCTTTCATTAGAACCAAAGCAATAATTTTAATAATTATCCTTTATGATTCTGTCCTCTAATTTAAGAAATAGAACTATTAGCTACAATGTGACGATAAATGTGGGGAAAAAAGCGTTTTTACTAAGATTTTTAACACGCTAAATATGTGGCATAAAAAATATACCACACCACTGAAAGGGTTAATTGACCATAAGCTTTTCCTGTAATGTTTCTTCTTTGAATTAATAATGTATCAAGCTTATTGATGTCCATTGAGTACAGTCTTAATGATACTCTATCAAAGTACAGATAAGATGTTAAAAGTTCCAAGATATAAACTAATTAGAAAATATCAGATAATTTTACAGTAGTGTGTGAAGCAAACATGTTAATAATATTTATGCACGTATTTAATATGTTCATTTCATATAAAATTAAATAGTGAGTCTTATAACATTACATATGTGTACTTATAAGATTATAATGAAAGCAAATTGAAATTTTTTTTTATTAACAATATTTTGATTAATATACAAATAGTGGGTTGAAACACTAATCTAGAATACAACAATAAATTAAAACAAAATGTATGCAAAAGACAAAAACAATAATGCGTGATTTTAGGAAATAGAAAATATATAAAGAAATAAAAACAAGTTATGTGCTTGTGTGTGTTTGAGAATGATAATTTTGAGGCAACATACTTAAAAATGATTTACGTTGTGCAACATACAACTTTTTGTTCAGCGGCCCTGTATAACGACTTTTGGTTGAGGTTTCATACAAAATTTAAATTTACATTCTAGAAGTCTCAAATAATCATTAGGAAACAACTCTTAAATATGAACAAGTATATTTGTTATATCATAAATTTTTTGTACGGTATTTGAAAAGTAATGTATTCCTTTATAAATTATATTAGCGCCATTGTTGTACTTAATGCGTTTGTTAATTAGATTTATGTTTCGCTATTAGGTTTTCTTTCCAATATAAACCAAGGATGTAGCATGACAATATTTGTTACTAAAAAACCTTAAAAGGCAACTATTAACCTGAAAAACAAATATTTTATTTATTTTCATTGATCATGTTCTTTTATGTTACCTATCAGCTAGCAACGAATGCCAAAATGTGAAATTTATTTAACCTTTTTTAATTATATAAATAATACTGTAGAAGCCATAGGTAATGAGTAACTTGAAAAAATATGTTTGCTTAGGGCAAATCTTACAGTCTCGATAGGACTCAAACTTCCATGGAATCTTTCTTGTAGGGAGAGGGGGGGTTACGAGAATTTAAGGGAGTTAAAGTTTTTGGGATCTTTATTAGATTGCTTTATTACAGGTATTAGTTTTTAGCCATTCCTGCAGGTTTTTGACACGGTGGATAAAAAAGAGATTTTTCCCTTTTCTTTAGTATACTAAGTTTAAGAACGTGTGGCAATTTAAAAAGTTAGAAGTTAGTTCCCCCCAGTTTCCGCAAAGTAAAATTTAACACTATTCAAGTTCACCTCAGCGCTTCTTCCAAGTAGATATGTTAAAAGGAGCGGATTATCATATATAAGTTCATCTTAACCCCTGCAACTTGATACATTTCCCTTCCCTGCTATCAATCATACACACACATATATATATATATATATATATAATATAGGTATATATATATATATAATATGTATATATATAAATATAATATAGGTATATATATATATAATATATGTATGTATATATATATATATATGTATATATACATATATATACATATTTAATTATATATATATATATGTGTGTGTGTGTGTGAGAGAGTGTGTGTGTGTGATAGATAGCAGGGAAGGGAAATGTATCAAGTTGCAGGGGTTGAGATCAACTTACATATGATAATCCACTCCTTTCAACATATCTACATGGAAGAATTGCTGAGATGAGCTTGAATAGTATTAAATTTTACTTTGCGGAAACTGGGGGAACTATCTTCTAACGCTTAAACTTATCTTAAATGTTCTTAAACTCAGTATACTAAAGAAAAGGGAAAGATCTCTTTTTTATCCACCGTTATACAAAATATGTATGTATATATATATATATATATATATATATATATATATGAAGTAATTTAATTTCAAACATAACATTAATTTTTATAATTCAACAATCGAAACCAATTTCAGTTTCATAGAACTATTTTATACCCTGAGTGAGAGACCATTTCCACACAGCGGGGATTACATAACTCGGGCGTTGGATACAGATTATCACAGCATGTGTACAACAGCAAAAGTGATCAAGAAAGGAGTAAGAAGAAAGCGTTTTTCGCTGCGTTTTTTTCTTATTTATCAGGGAAATTTCACCTTTAGTCAAAGAGACCTTATGGTCTGGATGGCTGGACTTCAAGGGATCAAAGTCTGGTAGGGATTGTTCCAATATATCTGTACCGTAGGAGATTGCTGATTTTGCAGATTTTAAGAGCGTGTGATTGAATAAATTAAAAAGAAAGAATGAATCGTATCAGGAAATAAGAATAAACCATTTATTTAAAGGAGATAATTGGAAAATTTAAGAAAAATAAATTATTTTGGTGAGAAATTAATAGGAATTATTGCAAATAACTAAATATTATGTATGTATTTAGTTATTTCCAATCTTCGAATTGTTCCAGGTGAATTAAGCTGTTAGTACGGAAAACAACTATAAAGTATAAAAGAAAAAAATTAATAAAATTTAAAAACGAATCATGTATGCTCCATGCTATATTGAAAATAAATCAATTTCAGATGTTTCTAAAATACTCTTCTTAGAGTAAATAAGATGAAAATGATTTTGTGAAGAAAATATCCGTCTTTCTTAAACTCATTTGATAATAATGCGTGCAAACATATAAATATCTTATAAAATAACACTTATATTTTTGTCTTATCTCATTGTTCTTTCCGTATTGGCTTACCAATACGATTAAAATAAAAATATATTTTATCCTAATTAATATTTTACAATACATATGCTTTAAAGATCTTTGCTATATATAAATGTAATTTTTATGGAAAGTAACTAAACAAATATGTTATAATTAATACGTACATACATTTTGGCTTACTGAACTGAAACCGGTTGAACCTAACAGTTTGTATAAAAAGTCATAATAAAACATATTTTTGTAAAGACTGCTGGAAGTATTTTTAGCAAAAAAATTTATTACATAATTTTTCCACTCTAAAATATAATTTTTAATGCATTGTTCACTTTAATTTTCTTTGGTTGGTTGGGGTGGAATGAATACCAAATTCATATTATTTTAAAATACATTTAAAATATATACCGTTTCATTTCATTTATTGTAATTCAAAAGCTCTTTCAAATTTAAGTTAAAAAAATTAAAGTATTTGTTTTCCAAAATGATGTAGAATAAAAACTTTTTGTTCTTATAAATACACCATTAAATTTAAAACAATAAAGTATTTAAGTGTGTGCACGATTTTGTTTTAAAATGTTTCTCTAATACATATTTAAAAAGCAAAAAATAAAATTATATACTACATTTAGTAAAGAAATTCTGTAATCTATTTAGTCTAATGAATCCAATTTTTCAATACATTAAGAAAATTCAATAAAAATAATTTTCTTAGGAATGTAACTTTAAGAAGATCATTTTACA
Organism: Nephila pilipes; assembly: GCA_019974015.1. NCBI lineage: Eukaryota > Metazoa > Arthropoda > Arachnida > Araneae > Nephilidae > Nephila > Nephila pilipes. The sequence continues at coordinate 94,114 of BMAW01075525.1, forward strand.
TTTCATAACGTAAAATGTAATCGTATTTAATTATCGGAGAAAGGCTCCCAAATTAGTTTTGAAAACTTGAATTGCACAGCGGTATAATCAGAACAGAGAAAAAAAATGATACCTCATCGTAAGAATCAAATAATTACGTTAAGCAAAAAAATAGATAATTATAGTGAATTTTCCTTATTCATCTGCGCAGAAAATGATAAAAAAACCGTTGTTCAAAGCGAAAATTGTCTCTTTTTGCTACGCTTTTAATTGTTGTTAGTTTCTCTATGTTATTAACTTTGAGTTGAATTTAAAACTGCTGTCTAATTTTATTTCATAGCGAGCATGAGTGAACATTCTAATGAGAAACACTAGTCTGGATAAAAACGACTTTTTTGATGAGTTTTAAGACAACTTTTTGAGTTTAATACGATGTAATGAGACTATTTATAAAAAAAATATGCTCTTTATTTTTTTTCTTCCTTTTTTGGAGTGTTTTTTCAATGTTTTTTACATCACATTTCTTTAACTTACATGGTTGAAGGGAAAAGAGAGAGAGAGAGATTGAAGTATAAAATGTATTTTATTTAGTTTTCTTTTTTCAATTCTGTCTATTTGGATTACAATTTTCTTGGCACCAGACTACTACTTCTATTGCATTTAAAATGAGTTTACATTCTACAATTTCAGTAAAGAAGTTAAACACTTTTATTACGTTTCTTCACCATTAAAGGAAATTGAATCTGAATTATTCGTTGAAAATATTTATTTACATATGATGTTCCATTTTAAAGTGAAATCTGCCCACATTAGGCTTCTTGTTTCTATACATTTATTTCGTATTCAGCATGTTCCTTTTTTAGACTGTTTCATGGGGGTATAGTTCATCGTAAGGGCATTCAATGTTTGAGTGATAGACATTTTATTTAAAAAATATTTTCTTCCATTTCTTTTTTCTATCTAGTATATGTTAAATTAAAATTTAGCTTACATTCCATTTTTTGTATTCTGCACGTTTTTGTAACTTCTTGCGATTTGCAACGATTTTAAATAATGTCACATGTAATTTTTAACTGTTATATATATATATATATATATATATATATATATATATATATATATATGATCCTTGAAATTGATCATCTTTAAATTTTCTAAGCGCTTAAAATTGCTGAAGCAATAAAGTCTTACAATATCTGTTAATATAATACATTCTTTTTAACAGTGTTATATGTTCTTAACCATAACCTATGTGTTTTTGTTTTTCATCATTAAAATGTTAAGTATTGAAGGAAAGATAATAGAATACTGTCAGAATTAGAACACTGGAATACAAAGCTTAATTTTGCAAAACTGGAATGCACATTCTTCAGTAAAATTGAATTACAAGGGGAAACTTTAATTTAGATTTGATAACTATGTGAAATAACAATAATATTTATATCTGTAAATTCTGTAGCTCATATTATTTGCTTTAATATCATCGTTCTATTTTAAACATTAAAAATGTTTTTTGATGGTGAGAATTTTATCCAAATAGCTAATTAAATTGTTAGATATAATAAACAAGTTTGTATCAAAGCATATAAAACTTATAATTTTTAAAAAAGTAAATGCTTATGCTAAACAACTTTAAATTTAATTTTCTAGCTTTATTTTAAAATTATAAAGCTACCCCGACTCGGTAATTGTTATACATTTTTACTAACAATAAATTTCTGATCATGACAAGAAAGATGAAAAGAGCTATAACAAAGTGTATTTCATAATATTTAATGGTGAATTTTCTGTTTATTTCATATTCCAATACATTTTTTAATTGATTTTAGTTATTAATCAAATATTTCTTACAATACTTTCATTATTTGTGATCAGAGGAAGTTATATGTACATTAAATGCCTCGAGTATTGAAGTTGATTGTAAACAACTGTATAAAAGTCACTTAAATAAAATGCACATTATATCAATTATACTACACACGCTCTTAATAATCAACAGAATGGTAATTTTCTTGAAAAAATTACAAAATAATATATTTATTTTACTAAATGTATTCTTATAAAAAAAAAAGAAGCAAATTTAATTTTTGAAATAACTAAATAATTTTTTTTTTTGATCGATCATAAAGTCATAAAATCTGAAAACTATTTAAATTTGCACAAGATTCATATCTCATTAAGAATATGATAATGATTTAAAAAAAAAAAAAAACATAAGAATTCTTGATGTATATTTTCATTATATTTATACTTTTATTTTATTTAGTGAAACACTAAAAAAGTTTCATCAAAGAAATGTTTAACGAAACATATTTAAGTAACTTTAAATATATATTTATGAATCATTAAAACTAACTTGAAAATGTGTAACAAAGTTAAAACTAAATATATATTTTTAAATAAATATAAATTTTTATTATCAAAAACATAGAAAATATTGAATGATAGAGATAGTAATTAACACGGATCGACATAATTAGACATATGTTTCTATTTATTTTCTTTCGATTCATGATTCCTACAATTTCAAAAAAAGAATTTTTCTGATAAAACTATTAACTACAACCATTATTCAGAATGTCATAGAAACATATTTAATAAGCCTTTTACGATCTAATCAATTTTATTCAAACAATAGAAGGAACACAACAGAGTTAAATTTCAAACAGTTTTGTTAACTTTTCAATAAATATTGAATGTACATGTAACAGTTTCGACTGCTTAAGATATTATTCAGAATATGTAAGTGCATAAATCATTTTCTCGTTATGAACTGCCACTTTCTTGCAGTATATCATAGATTTCCAGAATCCATTCATTCGTGAGAAAAAAAAATATAATCCAATTTGGAATTGGATTCGTTGAATCAAATTGAACTGTCCGTGAATATATTCTCTGCACAAAATTTATTATAATTATATTTAGTTTTTTCCGTTAAATTTTGTTGCAAAAAAAGGATTTTTTTTTACAAAATCTGTTATAATAAAGTGAAGAAAGTCTGTTAGAAACAATCACAATAAAAATACAGTGTCAATGTTATTCACACTGTATTTTTATTATTTACTGAAATTCACAATCAAGATAATTTCATTAATCAATTCGCCTATGTTTTATGAGATGAAGTAAAAGAAAATGGATTTTTTCACTTGCAATAATTAGAAAAATTACATCATGTGTATCAGTATCAATATGTCATGAATATCAAAGCAATGTAACGATGAATTACACTTTAAAATTACTCTTTAATTAGAAAATAATATATTGTTTTCATTAAGTCGTACATATTTATATTTTGCTCTTTAAATAATTTTTAAAGTTCGTTTGTTTTTTTAAAAAAATTAAACAAATTATTTCTTCTGTAATACTACTTAAAGTTTCTTCATTTTTTATATTTTATTATATAATTTAGATTTATGATAATTGAACAAGGCAAAATAAACAAAATTATTATTTTTTGTGTGCAATTTCAGATATATGTACTTATAAGTTAGATATACTACTGCTTATACTATCTTACATTTCTTTATTAGATTTCGTTTCGGAAATCCTATAAAATCATTTTATTTCACATTAGCTTCATTGTTACAAATAATTTTTAAAACCTGCTTGAAAACCTTTTATACTGTGGGTGACTTATAATTGTTTTGTATGACATTTAAATTTATAAATTTGGTACAAATATCCCATAAGATTCAGAGATTTAAGTTACTTAATTTAAATACTTTTTTTTTTTTACTTTTCAAAAAATTTACTCATTCATTTTTTTTATTTGAAATCGCACGTAGATATGAGAAGCGTCAATCATATACAATTTAAAAAAGAATAGTTAAACTATTTTTTTTTAAATATTTGAAATGACTATCCTTCTTAAAATTAGAAATTGGCGATGCTAGTTTATTTTTATGCAATATAAACAAACCATAAATATTTCTCGCTTAAGTCTTGTTTGTAAAATGGGAACAAATTATGATGTTATTAGACTAAATTATTAACTTAATTTATATAAATAACTAACATGGTTAATTAACTCTATTAGAAACAGCATTCCATTTCAGAATTATATATCAACAGAGCTTTAGTAGGAATTGATTTTAAAAATCTTTCTTCTAAACCATACTCGCGGCCGCGGTAGCCTAGTGGTCATGGGTGTGGATCCACGGCTGGAATATTTAGTTGAGTTTTGGATTGAGACCTAATACCATTAAAACCGGAGTTGTTGGGCTGATGCAAGTTAAATCTATTAAAATCCCCAGTCTTCCCTTTTGGTGTAGTGTGGAAGTTAAGAGAGGAAAGTGCTAACTCATGTGTCGTCCTCGTCACTTAACCGAGGTTCAAAATTATGGGGTCCGTCACCAAAATCCTTCGTGTTGCTTTTGACTATGAAGTTAATAAACAATCACAATAAATTTAAATTTTACTCAAATCCGATGTTTAATTTCAAAATTTTTCACAAGTAAAGAAAATTTCGAGACTTCATACTAGATAAATTCCCGTAAAAATTATAAATATTTTCTCCGTTCTAATACCGCGAGAATGTCAGATTAAATATTTGTATCATTTTGTAAAAATATTCTACAAGAAATAAATATTTAAATTAGTACATTTAATGTAACAAAAAATATTTTCAAAGTATTTTGAAAATTATTTTATTAGAAAACTCAGGTTTATATATATATATATATATATATATATATATATATATATATATATATTAATTCGTCAGCGAAGCTCTCTTTAGGTTTGAATTATCTAAAAAAAGAGATAATTGTGCCTCTTTACCTTTTATCTCCTTTACCTTTTAAGAAATTATCATGCATTTTCTTTTATTTAGGCAGATGAGAAATTTGATATTGATGAATGTATTTGAACAATTTAAACTAATATAAGTTATATTTATAAACTTCTTTGTGCTGAGGTTTGTATACAGAAATAATCATGAAATTTCTGACTTATAAGAAATATATTATAGTTTGCTCCTTCATGAAATATTTATCACATAATATTTTGTTCGATAATTATGTATGTATTTATTCTCCTTTATTTATTTCGTTTAAAATATCAAGTTTATTTTCTTTTACTTCATTAATATCATCATTTTATTAAATTGTTCTTTATGACAGCTTTCTTGTTTATGAATTATGTTATTGATACTAAAATAAAAATCACTTATATTAAAAGTAATTTTATTAAAATCCATTAATTAAATTGTAAATCAAAAGAAAGAATTGAAAGTATATTTTGTTTGAGGACAAACATATTATATATATATATAATTTTTTTAGTTGAATAAATAGTTTCAAAGAAATATATTTATTCAAAGAAAGTAAAATATCCTGAAAATCTGAGTTATAAAAAAATCTGATACAGTGAAAAAAATTTATAAAAAAAAAACTATTTTGAAAAAAGAAAAAAATCAATATATTTAAAGTATAACAGGCTTTATTTATTTAAAATAACTGATTTTAGAATTTTAAGCTAGGTTGTTGTATAATTATCTTTTCCAAGCTACAATCATCAATAAAATATGTTATTAAAATGGGTATAAAACAAAATATATAAGTTTAAAAAGATGAAAGGTAAATTCTAAAAATTAAACCAAAAAAGAAACCATCTTGATATCCAAAATATATCTTCAAGAACCAAATCTAAAATAACTGAAACCAAAAAAATTATAAAAAAAGAAATAAAAATTTCAAATAAACATATCAAAATTGTTCAGATACAAATACCACGTGTTTTAAAACTCCATACATTAATGAACATAAACTTAGGCATTTGAAAAGAGAAGCAATTTTAATTTAGAAAATAAAAAATTTACTCCTTTATAATGTATCAATAATTACTACACTTTAAATTATACAAAAACTTGAAGAAGCGAAAGAAATGAGTAAATATATACTTGTATCTCAAAGCAACATATTACCTTTAACAAGTGCAACAATTTTAAACCTTTGTAAATTTTATTAATACTAACCTCTAGAATAAGCTATTCAATTGTAAGAGACCCGCACATCTTGCTCTGGATTTTTATTATTCCATGTAATGTTACATTATTACACCAAGAAATTAGTAAAACAAATGTAAATATATTCTGTATTTTCTTAAAAGATATAATTTTTATGGGATAGTTTTATGTAAAAAACATATAATTTCGATTAAATCCTTTTTTCTTCCTTATATATTAAATTTAATGCATTTTAAATAATATATGTAAAAACTAAAATATTCTAATGTATTGCCGATTTTAGAGGAATTTTTTTTCTCGAATTAGGCCTTAAAATCAAAAATCATCTGGGCACAGTGTGACACTCCGGGGTAAGAAGCCGCGGCTCCAGAGAAGCACTTCTTTTTTCTCCCTCCGGTAGCGAAAGAGTTAAGATAAACTTGATTGCATTATCCCATGCAAAAGAAAATCGCACACTCCTTGGTACGGATTTCCTCAAAGATGTTGGTGTCATTCTGGACCTGAAGGATAGAAATTGGTTTTTCAATGACTTTCCCTATCGAAAAATTTAATTTGCTGAAGATGCAACTCCTTGCAGCATCAATACGATGACTACTGAATCGAATTCCTGTCCATTGAGAGAAGACGAAGGTCACAAGCTTTCAACTGAAGAAAAAGGTAAACTCAACGCCCTGTTGAAGAAATATGAAAGGATCTTCGAACCTGGTTTTGATGCTACACCATATGTTAAGAACCATATTATTACGGGAGATCATCATCCCGTATCTTCTAAGAAAGAAGAGTTGGAGAAGTAAATTCATGAATTATTGGAAAAAGATATTATCGAAGAGTGCGAGTCACCCTATGCCGTATCTGTGACTTTAGTTCTGAAGCCTAGTGATTATAGACTTTGCGTGGACTATCGAAACTTAAACGAGCTAACTCTGCCTGATGCATACCCATTACCAAGGATGGATTATTTGCGGCATGATGCGAAGTCTAGCACGTATATGACTACAATAGATTTGACATCTGGTTATCACCACATGGAAGTCAATCCAGCTGACAGAGATAAAACAGCGTTCATCTGTTCCTTTGGCACGTTCCGTTCAAAAGGATATCATTAGGTTTTCGAAACGCTCCTGTGACATTTCAACGTCTGATGGATTGTTTTTGAAATTGACTACAATAAGTAAAGATACTGGTCTATCTAGATGACTTGATCGTATGGTCTTCCACATTTGAACAACACATCCAAGATCTGGAAAATGTATTTGAAAGACTTGAAAAATTTTAACTCAGTGCAAACAGAAAAAAAGTGTAAGTTTTCCTGTTCGAAAGTTAAGTATTTAGGACTTTGGATAACCTCAGAAGGAGTAAAAACAGATTTAAATAAGGTAGCTGCTATAATATCCATGCCGGCCCCTAGAAATGTGAAGCAATTGCAGTCCTTTACTTAAACCTGCTCTTGGTATCGAATCTTCAGATAATCGATACCACGATTATCTGAAGATTCAGAATTTTATTTATCGATATTTCTCAGAAATTTCAAGACCACTCTCCCATTTAACGAAAAAAAGTGTTTCATAGAATTAGGGTGCTGATCAGCAGATAGCGTTCGAAAAACTGAAACAAAATCTGACCTCTCAACCTATTCTAAAGCAAGCGGCTGAAGCGAAACCATTTATTAAATGAACAGATGCAAGTGCATACGACTTGGGTGCAATCCTTTTGCAAAAGCATGAAAAACAAGAGCATAATGGCGAATATGCAAACAGATTACTGAGCTCGGCTGAGAAAAATTATTCCACGACGGAAAATTAATCCCTTCGTGTTATCTGGACTCTATAGAAATTTCAAGTGTACATTGAAAGTGCTGAAGTGTTTATTTTATCAGATCATTAGCCTCTAAAGTGGCTCAAGAGCTTACAATCACCCTTAGGAAGGCTTGCCTGATGGGCCTTAGAACTGCAAGAGTTTAAAATCAAGATTCAGTATATTCCTGGGAATGTAATTATGTAGCAGACATGCTGTCCAGACCTGTCCACCCAAGTGTCGAGGAGTACTGTGAGGTTTCTACTATTTCTGCAGACTTCTCGAAGAGGACTTCAAAAGATATCAGAGAAGAGCAACAGAAGGATGAAGAGCTCAAGAATGTAATCACTTGTTTTGAAGATCCTGAAAAAGGTGTTGACCATTCCAACTGAACACAAAGAGGGTACTTGATGAATCAAGGAGTCCTGTTCCGATGTGCTCCTTTCTCAGAAGCTGAAGAAACTCAACTGGTGGTACCTTCACTCAAAAGAGTTGAAATTCTAAAATTATACCATCATGCGCCAAATGCTGGTCACTACGGATCATTCAATAGAATAAGCAAATATATTACAGGACCGGTATGCGTTCCTTTATAACTGATTATATTAACAACAGTGCTGAGCGTGCCCGATTCAAGGTTAGTAATAAAAAACCCTGCAGATTACGTCAAACTCCGGTATATAATCAACGTTTCGAAACCTTAGCAATATACCTATTTGGGCCATGGCCTGCAAAGAAAGTAGTCAAATTCTGAACTTTTACAGAAGAAGATTGCGCAACTAAGTGGGTAGAATTATTCTCTCTCGCGTCAGCCACTACTGAAGAATGTGGAATGGTTCGTGTAGAAGAGATTTTCCTTCGCTTTGGGATTCCTAGGAGAATCATAATTGACAATGGAATTCAATTCGTCTCCGCGGTCACGCGGCAACTGTGTTTTATCTGGAACATTAATCAAAAATTCACTCAAGTGTATCACCCACAGGCAAACCCAGTTGAAAGGAAAAATCAAGATCTGAAGTCCCGTCTTGCATTTCTTGTGGGAGAACATCACATTTCTTGGGCTGAAAAGTTTGCCATGATTCGTTTTTCCATGAACCTTTCTTCAATTTGGACATGAGATGAGAACAATTGATGATGTGACAAAGGATTTCCATGCCATCATCGAGAATGATAAGTTTGTACCAGAAATTACCCCATATTTTAAATGACTTGCAAACATCTCCAATGATATTCGTGACAGAATTGAAAAAAAAAAAAAAAACAAGATAAAAGAAAATTTTATGATGACAAATACCGCCGTAAAGTTCTACAGTATCTACCAGTTGATAAAGTCTGGGTAATCTTCAATCAATCAGTAGTTCTGCTAAAATAGACTGCAAAATTCATGCTCAAGAGAGATAGTCCTTATATTATTGTTACAAGACAGTCCCCAACAACGTATGAAGTATTCCATCCGGATAATCCTGGTGAAGTTCTTGGACAGTATCATACATCAGCTCTCCGGCTTTGCAAGGAAAGTGACTTTACGCCTATGATGTCTCTTAGAAAAGGAGGAAGACCAAAAACTGTAAAACCTGCTGGTTCCTTATCAAGGACGATTTCCTGGAACCAGAATAGGATTGTAACCGACAGGAAGATAGCCCTCCAGCAAGCTATGGACAAAAACAGCAGTCTCCCTCCAGTCGTCAGACATGTAACATTAATGTAATTTTCTCTTGTTAATTCTTTTATGTGTTAATTGTTTTGTTCCTAAATGTTTGTTTTGTGGCTTTGTAGATTCTTCTTTTAAATATAATTTTATTTGAGTTAAATTTTTCTCCACTGTAGGAACGAAGCGTTTTACATATCCTTATATTTTTTTTACCTACCCCAAACCATGAATGTAAGATGGTATAAAAAGTGTTCGAGGTATGCGGCGTATCTGAACTCAACTGTCAAAATATTGGCTCATGGTATTCAATCGGCAGTTGACCACCTACAATGTAAAGATTCACAATTATAAACGCTGCATTTATTTCATAAAATGTACTTTTTCTTTTAATTAACGAATGCTATACACACACAGCTATGTTTCTACCTATAGAAATATTTAAGTATCTAAAAGAAACTCCTAATAAATCATAAGATAATACAACCATTTTGTCGAAAATATAAAAAATATAAGAAATGAGAGAGTGATTGTCTTTCCATGGCGCAGGAGTCAGATGAGGGTATGCTGCGCCAGAAAAGGTAAAGCTGGGATTTAGAAATTTTAAAAATTGTATAAAAATAAAATTATACTAAGAAATATTATTTATGACATTTAAGATTTTGAAGCAAAACTTTTAAGTAGGAAAATGTTTCAAGATTACAAAATATATCTTAATTCGCGCTTTGCATGTAACAAACAAACAATTGTGTCTTTTATATTTTCAAAATTATTTTAATAGTCGTTATAAAATAATTAATGTTATCTCCTTGTTCTAATTACCCTATCTACTTTGAACTCTTCCCTACAAGGAATGTGTACCTTTAGAGACATCATTTTCAATTGGAACATAAGGTAAAAACTACCATTCAAGCTTAGTGTCAACACCCCACCGGAACCATCCCACTTCTCTGGCGAGTCTGTCCAATTAGTTACTCGTTGATGCCATTAGGGGGAAATTATGTATACCGGGTCGAAAAGTAAATAATGCGCTATACAAAAGATACATCCAGCTCTCTTGTACAGTAAGAAATAAGAAAATTAGGCAACAAATACAACGTTATGGTCATGGAGGCATTACTTTTCTGTCAAATTACATGCTGAATTTAATTTTAATTGGCTTTCTGATATACTTTTATCATTTGTAAAATTAAACAGATAACATAATATGTAACTATAATTAATTATCTAACTGTAATTATGTAGTAAAGACATACATCCTTTCGTCTAATTAGTCATTTCAATGTTCCAACTTTGATTAATATATTCCATAAAATAATTTTAATTTTCTTCTTGACAGCTTAGAAGTCGTTATTTTTAATTTAGAGGCTCAAAATTGATTAAAATTCTCATTCTGGCCTCTGATATCTTTTTACTATGTGAGGTTCAGAAGGAAACTGGTTTTGTTGTCAAACTATTGTCACATCTTTGTCCATTCATTGCGATATCTTCCATTTAAGCATGATCAATATCACTTGTTGATATATACAAAAGTAATAATAGGATATTTTAAGGATCAGTTTCAGTAAAATACACATATAGGTAAGTAGAAATTCTAACTTAATTAAACAGATAAAATAGTTCTTTCAGATTCTATAAATATCCGCAAGTATTAATATTCATTTTAAAACTAAATCTAATTTTTACTCACCAATATTTAATAAAAATATAGTCAATGTTTCTGAAAACTAGAACTCTTATGCTGCGCTTTTACTGAACCTTCAGATTACAATTCTAAAATGTATTTTATGTACTTCAATTAAAATATATTATTGGAAATTTTAAAAAAAATCAAATATATGTTTAGCAATGAAAGATAAAACTGGATTTACTAACAGAGAATTTTTTTTAAGCAAAGCGTATGATAAACTTCAAAATCAAAAGAACGGAAGAAGAGTTTAGGATATGTAAATGATTAGCATTTCAGCGCATTTAGACGATACAGGAGGGAGAAACGACATCCAAAGCCCCGTATAAAACAAAAGTTGTGTAATGGATTTCTCAATCGAAAAGTCCTTTGTAAGGTCGAGTTTGCTCAGAATATCGTACTATGCCTCGAATAAGAAGAAATGCTGACCAGTTAATTGTTGTTCGATGTTTACCAGCTGCTGACCAGTTAGTTGGTGTTCGATGTTTAGTTAGTTGGAATTCGATAGAGGCAGGATAGTTGCCTATATATATTGATATTACCCGTCGTACTGGTCGAAATCTACCCATTGTCGTGCGAATTTGAAATCAATTTGTTGCTGAGGGTCATACTGAACAATATGTAAGATTTCTACCCCGTACCATGACTAACAGCCTAGAGAACAGACATATTGTGAGGTTGGCAAAGTGAAACCGTATATCAACGTCATGGGGCATTAGTTCGGCAGTTTGCCATATTTACAGCAGTATTCTCTCCTTGTGTGCAACAGTAATTACAGCAGTATGGACTGTCAGCAGAAAGACCATTATTTCGGTTTCTCTTGATAATTCAGCATAGAGAGAGACGGCGACTATCTCTTGTGCACCTAATGATAAAGCTGGATACAGGAGATTCACAATGTTTTCTTTTCAGACGTGACCGGGTCTGCATGCAGTATTTTGATGGTCTAATTCGTGTCAGGAGTGTCCAAGGGGATCGCTCGTCGCCTGCTTGGAATCAATATCGACACGTAGTGTGCTTTTTTGGGTAGTCATTGAGTACACTCAACTTACATATCTAGTTCATATCGTTGGTAATTTATGATATATTACATCTAATGGCTGTATCATATATTCAAGTTCTGTTAATTGCCATATTTAAACAAGGTAATGCAGCCCACATGTGGCACTTGATTTTATGGCCTTCTTCGATGCACAGGTATTCGATTGCTGGCCTAACCTGAATGGTCTCCAGTTTTATCATCCACTGTAAAACATCTGGTCATGGGTTGTTGAGAGACTCGCCGTAACCCTTTCCAGCTAATGCAGTTGATGAAGTGCAGCATAGATTTGAAGCAGCATGGAATGAGTTACCTGTTTCTGTCATACAAGACAAGTTCAGTCTAACCGGGATAAGACCGCTTAATCTGCCAGCGAGGCACCTGTTTCTACTAATTTTGCTCCCTTATAAACACTTTAACTGCTAGAAAATTTAATCACTTTGTCTTCATGCCATGTTGTTTACGCACAATATTTTTTTTTTGTATTTGCTTTCTTTCATGGTGTTGCAACTATAATGTCCAGCAGTGTATACACATAAGCAAAGTTAAGTAAAAATTATTTAAATTGTGTGTAATATTAAAAGCTTATAAAAAGACTACGGATCTCTAATTGAACATAAAGTAAATTAAATTATACGTCTAGGTATGCATTTATGGTTAAGTATGTTTTGGGGATCCAAATCACCTATCTCAGTGAAAAGAAATTATAATAAATGGTTGACACCAAATCCATTTGAATACAGATACTTACACTTCAACTTACATTTACGCATGGATTTAAACTAAGAAGATACATTTCTTATAATATTATCATTTTTACTTATATCGTAAGAAAAAAAATTTACATTCCAATTTATTCACATCATATTATTATAATTATATGTTAACGTGAAAGACTGAAATTGCAGAATGTGAAATTTTTCTTGTGAATATAGACGCATTACATATACGTCGGTGAAAGACAGAAATATTTTGTTATGGTCTTCTACAAACGGACTATCTCCGGTGTGTGTCGACAAGCACAGATATGCTCTGATGGAATTGAAACCAGAAGCTGATGTAGACAGAAAGACAGCCTGTACAAAAATTGAGGACAAGTGTCATCTTTTTGTTATGTTATGGAACAATCCTCTTTATTAATTTTCTTGAGAGGCATGCTGGTGCGATCAAAGTTTACTTAATATGTTCTTTTTATACTATACCCTAATTTATACTAAAAAGATATTTCCGTGAAATGTGACCTTTTTTAAAAATAACATGTATTAATTACAGGTAAACGAGAAGACAATGGTTCTTTTCCTCAAGAAAGGTACTTTAAAGAATTTTCTGAAATGATTTATGCTAAAACTAAGAACATTACACCTTTGGGATACTGACAGTTATAACGTTTTGATCTCTTAAAATTCAGTGATAAAGAGAAAATGATTGCACCATCAAAATCTCGAGAAACAAATACATAGTATTATGTTACGAACTACGATTTATAAAGTGTATTATCTGAAAAATCATTTAAGAACAGACCATTGAAAATAATACGTATACTTAAGGAATTGATAGTTAAATACAAAAATATTCCACATGAAATTGCAGTTTTGTATTTAAATTTATATATTTATGTCAAATAAAATACAGTGCATTTGAAAAACGTATTGCTGTAAAACCAAAGATCAGTTTGGAATTATTCTCAAGATCTCAAGTCAAATTGATAAACATACATTACCCAAAATGATCTCGAAAAAAAAGTTCTTAATGTTCAATCAGGATCATTTAACGAAGTTTGTTCAGGTATGACCTATGGAAACTAAGGCAGCTGATGGAGAAACACATTACCTTCTTTCAATATTTCTACATTCAGTCCCCCACTATGTTAAATTTAGATAATAATAAGGAATTCAGTAATCAAGACTTATCTGAACTATGGGCTATGTGAAAAGATGTTACGTTAGTTCATTGATACCCTTTCGTCATAGTCAAATGCAAGTCTCAGTTAAAAGGGTCAATCAGGATATATAGAAGTACAAATAGTTGGTGAAATGGTTTGGCGTTTGTTCTCTTTTCATTCATAGAAGGAAGATGCCAGAGTCTTTATAAATCCATGCTAGGAGTGAAACCAAAAATAAATATATGATCCACTAAATCGCTTGGTGATTAAATTACAAGATTTGAAACTGAAGAACAACTAGAAGAAATTATTAAACTTTTTAAAAAGGGTTTGAGCCATGACTATACTAAATATCATATTTCAAAGTAAATTACTGAACAGGAGCTGCAACCTTCCACGTCTTCATATCAAGCCTGATAAAATAACATAAGTTTATTGAAATAAATTATGTGGCTGAGAAAGAGAATCTCCTATTGCAAGTAACGTAAATGTTACTGACTTTAAAAAGATGATTTCATCCTCCCTATATTTGTTACTCTACACGAACATAAGTCCATGATTTCAGCCATTGTCATATAGATGCCAGAAATGTATTTGTGATTGTTACTGGAATAAGAAAACTCTGACCGTTATAAGCTATTAGAAAATATTAAATTCATGCAGCTTTAAGGAAAGTTACATCCCATACATGAGATTCTTTGTCATGAAATGTCGCCGAGAGAATCAGCTGCTGCTAATTCGATAGGTGAGGTGGAGGGTAAACCTATACATATTGTTATTACAAAAAAGAATCATTTTTACAACTGTGACTGAATATAGTTATGAAAGCTAGGGATTCTTGAACAGTTCAAATAATCTTAACAGCTTACGTTGTTGTAATAAAAAAGAATGTATTACGTGAATCACATAATTAAGTAACTTTATTATTAGTATTATATTCTTTCCTCATTCTGAATGTACTGCTCGTTATAAGTTAAACACTTTTTTTTTTTACATTTGCATTTATTTAAGTTTTTTTTTATTTCGACACGTATTTTAAAAACAATGTATAATTTGAAAACGTAAAAAAAAATAATTTTTATTCAGCGTTCATCTTCAATTGTTGGTGAATGTCGATATCTGCTGGTGAAGTGAGAAATTAGGATATTTAGCAAATACTTCGGTCTTTCACCAACAATTTGTATATATCGACATTCACCATTGACAGTGGATATATCTCAGATTTCGGTTTTTATGGCCATATATGTTATATGTTTTATTCTCAATTTATATGATATGCATAACACAATACACTCATTTTTTCAATTGGTTGTCAACCACACTGCTCCTTAGATTGCAAATATATACTGTAAATATAAACCAAAAAATAAAAATTCATAAGTGTTCTAAACTAATTTTCAAAACTTTAATTAAAAATGGAATTATTTTGAAAAAAATAAAAAGGTTTTAAAATTACAGAAAAAGCAAAATACAAAAAAGAAAAATGTACTTTAAAATTAAAAAAGAAATAGATGCATATTTAAAGAATGAACATATTTTCAAAGTGCATATAGATTAATTTTTTATTTAGATTATGGATTAGTTAGCCTTGTTAGTAAAGAAATTGCTATTTTTTTTGCTAAACTTATATAAAAAAAATATCAAGTCATCTAAATTAATTTTATATTTAATGAAGCACCAAAAAAAGTAACAGAAATGCCTTATATTTTTACATTTACTTCCATTAATAAAATGAAAGCATGATTATCCCCTTTTCATTTAATTCAATGATTGTAGACGTGCTTAACTTAACAATAGAAAGCTTTTGTTTATAAAAAGTGAATAGATTTAATGTATTTCTTCCAGATATTACTCTAAGTGACGCATGGAGAATACCTGCTGTGAGATGCATTTATAACCAAAATAGAATAAAACAGGAAATATATGAAGATAGAAAATTTGCTATACATCTTCACTGTGTAGAAATACATTGACAACCCACAGGTCATTAAGCAGCCATTTGCAGAAGAAGGATAGAAAAAAATAACTTTAATTATCTCACTCCTATAAGCAGAATTGAATAACACCTGAATTTAATTGCTTAATGATAAGAAAGAGAATAAAAAAGGTGAAAAGAGATTTAATCGTACTGGTATAAACTAAAATTAAGATCAAAGCGATGAAAATATAATTTTTTTTAAAAATGATAACTCGTAAAATAAAGCAAAAGATCTGGTTCATAATACCATATTAAAATAAAAATAATTGCGTAACAAAAATCAGATATTTTTCTTAAGCATTTAATAAAACTTATTTTCAGTTACTGAAATGTCATTTCAAAATAAATATTTTTAGTTATTTTCCTAGTAAAATTAAAAAAAAAAAGAATTGGTAATAATATATTTAAAAGCATCAAATGTATATTTATTGCTCTCCTAATTCTCAAGGAAGCTTAGACAAATCTATATCAATATTAAAATAGAAATAAGTTGGATATTTATGGATTAAATTAAATTTTATTACTTATTATCTTTAACTACATTTAAACTACATTATTTTTATCTTTATATTATATATAATATTTTTATCAAACATCTAATTTTAAATTTTAAAATCAGAATAAAACAAATGTAATTCAATCATCGTTTTAAAAATTTCTTTGATTTCTGTTTGAAAGTGTCTTAGTCATATGGTTGTGAAATTAGTACCCTAACGTAGCATATATATATGTGTGTGTGTGTGAGTGTGTGTTGTGTGTTTGTATATATATATATATATATATATATATGTATGTGTGTGTATATAGTCCGGACTATTGAATTCTTAGACTTTATTAAAAACAACAATATTCAAAAAGCGTCGGGATTGGTTCTTATTTCTAAACGAACCCTTAAAAATCTCTCATTGAAATATATTTTTCTTTTCACGCTTCTCTTTAATTATTTTGTGGAGAACTGCTACTTTCCTATGGCTTGGAAAATGACATGGGGTTCCCTATTTTAAAGTCAAATTCTGATCATCAAAACCCTCAAAATTACCACCCAATATATCTTCTCATTTCTCTGAGCAAAGCATATGAATGTGTTTTTTGGAATCGTCTGAGTGGCCACGGTAGTCTAGTATTTAAGGTTTCGGATTCGTGGCCAGCGGTTTTCGTTCAGTCCTGAGTTCTATCTTTGGCCACCAAAGACCAGCCGTGTTGCCTGGGTTTATGCACGTTAAATCTGTAGGAGCCTAAAGTCCTCCCTTTGGTGTGGTGTAGGAGAGGGGGTGCCAGCTCAGGTGTTGTCCTCGTCAATTGACCGTGGTTCAAAATTACGAGGATCGTCGCCAATACCCCTCGTGTTGCATTTAATGCAACGTAAATAGAAACTAAAGCTTTGAATTGCCTGAACCAGATCTGCTTAGCCAGGAATACTTTTTATTCCAGAGAAGCATAAATTCGTTACAAAGTTACTTAGAATTATTGAAATGTTTCAACATGGTTTTTCAAACACCAAACCAAGGGTATGCTATTCATTGATTTGTCAAAATTTTCGATAAAATTTGGCAATAAGAGCTCATTTCCAAAATGGCAATAAGGGCTCATTTCCACATATTAAGTAGTAAAATGTTAGAAGAAAGCGTTTCCACTCAAGTACCATATTCATCATTTTCCGCTTAAGTTTACAAAGTTAATTTAAAAAAGGCCTCAAATCGCTTCTACGGCATCATTAAGAAATCAAGCAATAAATTAATCTATTTCAAGAATATTACATACAGGGTATTGTAAAAAACGATTGATGAAAATTTTAGATTTAAAAGCAAAATAAAAAATATAATTTGGAATATACTTCTGGATTTCTTTACACACTATTTTAAACGTTATTCGTTTAAAATAACTTTTAATATATACAGATTAGGATCCTATACATACTCAATCCAACCCATCTTTCTACCATTCAAATAATATGACTACAAGAATCCTACCTTATAATTTGTGAAGTCTTTTGAGCAATGTTTTATTCATTTTCACTGCATATGCTTTAATGATTGTAATTTTACAAGAAAAAAAAAACGATTTTTATGAAAAAAAAAATTTTTTTTGTAATTGTTTAAGCACTTATTTATTTACTTGCAACGGATTCTGTAAGTTGTGTAGTAAACTTATTGTTGAGTTATATATTTCCTTGTTAATTCAATTTTAAAAACGTGACTGCTGTAAGTACAATATTGATCTACAGATCAAATTTAATAAACATATTTTCTCTTCTACATGAAGAAATCTGTTCAAGAAGCTGAAAGGTTATTTTTCTTTTTTTGATTTTCACTTTCTGTGAAAAAGTCATAGAAATCAAATGAATTCTAATGACTCAATTTTTAAATTTACTATGTTTCAAAATTATTAAAATCCTTTAGCAAAGTGTAATAAAATGCTTAGGATGGCTTTCTACATTTTAAGAACAATGGAAGCAATTTGATAAAAATGTATGCTGATTATAATGAACATTTAAGTACATTTCACATTAAGTACATTTTATTTCTATCTGAGTAATGCTTAAGTGATTTGAATGAAACTTCAGACTATCAAAATATATTTTGGATGAAAAATTTATTTTTATGATATCTTGTAATTGTAACGTTAATATAAATGTTTATGAATATCAACCAAGCATATTTGAATATTAATCAAGCATATTTTCTTCTAAAGAGAAATTTACTCATAGCTTAAATATTATTATATTAATGAGTAAAGTAATACATTCTTAAGCTAGACGCAAGAGAATACGTCTCTAAAATACCTCTAGAAGATTAGACATAGTCTCGTCTTCCATGCTCTAGTTGATGAAATCATAAAATAATGTTTAATTAAAATGATATGAGTAAGATTATACTCAAAAATGAAGTGGTTTTATGTTATATATATAAGGCACTATAATACAAAAATACAAAATTACTACTAAAACATTTTTCTTTTTAATTTGGAGCTGAAATGGTGCAAGTATACATACTTTCTTAAGACTCAAAATTTTAAAACAGTATTAAATGCTGCATAGGCAGAATTTGCTTTAGAAATGTAAAATGTTATATATATCGTCATTATTTTTATTCCATAAATATAAACATTGCATTCAAAACGTACACACGCTCAATTTTTTTTTTGAAATTTCAAGAATAAATTGTAAAATGTACGTCGAATAAAGAATGTGTAATGGGTTGATCTTAAGCATAATGTTTTTTCTTCTGGATTAAAGACATTTCCTTCTGTGAAATATTTGTACTTTACTACATTTTTAAAGTTAAAATTTCTCTAAGCCTTTCAAGATAGACGATTGAAAATTATTTATTTGGCACGTAATAAGATCATCGTTCAAAGTTGCTTGTACAATGTTTATGTGTGAAAGACACAGATGCAAATCATTTAAACAGAATTATTTTGAATTTTATGTTGAATAAATAATATTACATGAATTTTATGAATTTTATGTTTTTGAACTCAAATAAAAATGAAATTTTAGTAGGAAAATACATACACGAATTGATACACATACATAAATGTATACATATGCACCTTATGCATACACACACACACACACACACACACACACATATATATATATATATATATATATATATAATGCGGAGATAAGTGTTTCACACAATTTTTTAAGTCTTTTAACTTTTTTATGATTTTAAGAAAAGTACAACTATATATATTTTATTTTTAACGGATTACGGATTACTTCAATTTGGCTAAAGGGAATTTTGATTCGTTTGTCCCTTTACTAATAAAGAACTTGCGTTTGCATTTTTGTTTATGTAATTTTATTATAAAGCAATTATGCTGAGTGTGAAGAATAGATCCATAATATATACATACAAACGTCATGGTTATCAAATTCTTCGAATTTTAATAAAGTTTATAGGATGTAACCTTATCCCTCGGGATAGTTTTATGTATGGCATTAATAAACAGTCAACCTATTCTACAACTAATATATGAACAATATAATAATTAATTAGATTAAAATGTTTTATGGGTATCTAAAGAAAGTAAAGAAAATTATTTTTAAAAAATGCTTTTTGAGGGCATATATTGTGATCTCCAAGCACTTCCAATGATTTTTTTCGGAGAAAAAAAAATTATTAAACTTTAATACATAAAAAAAAACATACAAAATTTCTTTTTAAACTATAATACATTGATCCTTCATGGAATATATTTTAAAGCTAATGTTATATTTTTGGCCATATTCCAAAATTTTCTGTGAGGATTTATGACAATTATAAAGAAAGATGCATAATAATAACTTGTATATTGTTTTATTCATTTGATTTTAACTAAAACTTGCAAAGCCTAACATTTATAATTAGCTCGCTACATTTAAATAATCTTATTGCTGGAACAAAATCATTTCTTCATATTTAATCTAGTGCTAGCATGAAACTTTTCTTTTACAATAAAATACAGTTACTTTAAAATTTATAGTATTATTAGCTTGAGATATAAATATATTTTTAATATTTTGCTGATGACTTCAAAATTATATTTTGTTCTTAAAATTTCAAACATACCGTTTATAATAATATGTTTTATATTTTAATGAATATAGTTTATTTAAATGAAACGCATTAAATTAATGTAGCAGTAGAATATTTTAAAATCTTAAAAGAATTTCGATAATTTAGATTGTTTTGTGGAACAAATATTCCATATATTTATACTTAACTTTAATCATCATCAAGAAATACAAGGTACTGTTAAATTCAATAAATATGTAAGGTTTTCTTTCGAACAGAAGTAAATAATACACAACTACTTATATTATCTTAAATTGACATTTATTTGTGTGTGTGTGTGTGTTTTGCATGATACATACTACCTATTGAGCTACATCATAAAAAGCCTGAGCTGATTTTGTCAATTACAGAAAATTCATCACAAAAATATTTCCATTTTTAATACATGTTTATAAATATAACTCATGATTACCTCATTTTAAGAGGGAGAAAGCTGCATTATGCACTTTATTTTCTTAGAAATAAATATCTTAAATTGCGGCTTTTTATTAGAGCCCTTATTTTTCTTGTGTCTTGGACTTAAACTGGGGTTTTAAATTTACTTCTCTAAAAACGAAATCCCCAAAGAATTTTAATCTGTGATCAAATTCTAAGTGTATGTCAGTGACATACGAGTATAATGCATCAGCAGCTGTATTCTTAGGGCTAATTCTTAAGCTTGAGGCTAAGCTTTCCATCATTAATTTGCATAACTTAAATGTGTAGCGATGAGAAAGACATTTTACCTTACAATTATGACTTATTATATTTATAAAACACATTATTTTCAAACAAGATGTCAAAATTTGGTACTTTCAGTGCCTTGAGGATTTTTATGTACATATTAATATGAAAAACAGTCCTCTAATTTTGTAGAAATCTTATAACTTAATTCAAATTAATGTAGGGGTATCCATTCTGTGTCATTATTTTCATTGATTGACTTTTACACATTGAAATTGTTATCTAATAAGGTTATGATTTCACTAACTCTTTATTTTCGTTTTATTCTCAACATTACTGTTACATTACACAGAAATATTTTATCCAGAAAATGTAAATTTCTGTTATTTTACTAAACAGCATTATTTTTAATAGAGATATAATTTTGAATAAAATTTGGATATGGTAATAAAATTATCATAAAAATATATTTTAATAAACAGTGTGGAATCAATAAAATAAATTCACTTAATTAACAAAAGATGGGGAAACTCTTTCTACTTATCACTAGTATCAAGTACAACCTACTCTGAAAATGATAACAGAACATAGTCTAGGCTAGGAATCTACAGTCTTAAGAAGGAAGTTTAGGCCATGCTAAAAAAAAAGGCCTTTTTAAATTTTCACAATACAAGGGAATGTTTTGAACCGTTTGAAATCAACCTTTCAATTAGATCTTTCAACCTCATCCACCAAATGTCCAATGAGGGTTAGTTAGGGTTACTCGGAACCATTGGAATTATTGAAACATTGAATCATGCTCATCTAGAAAATTTGAGAAACTTCTAGGGATATAATAGGGATTATATTGCCTGAAAGGGCATCTATCTAACTTTTCAACAATTGTGACATATTCACCAAGACTAATCTCATAGATGAAATATTTCAAGTCCTGTTGCCTCAGTGGCCCAGATATTGCTTACATTCACATGCGATGGATGATTTATGTACTCCACACAGATAAAGAAGACCGATGAAAACTGTTACTTTAATTAAATAAGTTCTTTTAGCGTCACGTTCTATTTGAAATTTGATTTAGATTTTTTTGTCTATATAGATATTTGTGCAGTATTTTTGTAATTATCGCACAAGCATTATTCAAAATAAAACCTAAAATGCGAGAGCTCGCATTGGGTTTAACTGAATCGAGAAACCATTTTCTTATTAAAAAAACAACGTCGAGAAATTTGATATTCAACAGAATTGAAAGACGGTGGCTTTGATAGCAGCTACTAAAAAACTCAACCATTTTCACTAAAAGGGTAAGGTTTCGCATTCAATTATATACGAGTACAGACCTTTTTGATCCAAAGCGCTTTCTCGTGGGTAAAGGCTTTTCTCAAATTGCTCGGTGTAAAAAGAATATGCAAAGCTGCTTATCACCTTCAAAATAAAAGATTGATTGAGGGTTTCATCGAGCAGTGAAGATTTCATGTATATGCTAAGAATTGGTGTAGCGAAAAAACAACATATTAAATGCAGAAAATTTCTGTAAATCTAATTCCGGCGGTAGATAATGCAGAGATCACATTAACCAAGTCCATTAGTGATCTCCTAGCATCTATGCGTCTCCATTACTCACTGAAAGGTCAAGCAACATTTTTTATCCATGAATTTTGACCTTATTAGAGTCCAATCTCCTGGGAAACAAAAGCATCTCCGGATCAGGTGCTAAAAGTTTTGTAAGTGCTATTTCCTGATTTGGTTGCTCAGAGAAAAATAGCTTACTTAATTGAACTATCCAACCAAAATAAAGAACTATGCTTCATGGTCTGGAAACTCTGAGTCAATATCATTCCACGCAAACTTTCCGGAGAGAAGGGATATAAGAGTTCTACTATGCGTTCGACTGGAGTGAAGTGTCTAAGAGTATTATTCTACTTTTTATAGTGTGAAAAATACAAAAAAATGTCATATTTACTTAGAAAAATAAGTGTGACAAGTCATTTATCCTATTGTAAACATTTTAATATGTAAATTAATTACAATAAATTAGAGTAAATAGTACTCTCCATTTATCTTGTAATTTAACTTGGCTTACGCCTAGACAGTACTGGAAATCTTATAAGCAAGTATGCAAAACATTAATTTTTCAAGACTTACGAAAGTTATTTTCGGTCTGGGCAGCACTATTCTTCTATGCAATCAGAATTGCACAAATTGTTAACAATTATGCGTGGCTTATGTTTTCTCATTAATGACCTTACCCAATGAAATGTAACCAATAATGCCATTACAACGAGATTGATTACCTTATGGCCAATCAGATGATGTCGAAAGAAGTTACATAGTTGAAATGCGTGAAGCTGGTTTTTCATTCCAAACGAAAAGCCGCCTCTTTCCTGTTATGAATGTAGCTGATCAAATGTGCTCTCACAGTAATGGATACTACAAGAAATATATCGTGAGAAGGAAGGCAATGGAAGGTGAAGACGTACTAACACAAGATCGGGGGGTGAGCGAAAGGCTGTCTAAGTTACACCGTTGTCATTTATTCATCATAATACATCATTATTCATTCCTCTAGTACTACCTTCCATAATCTCACAGCTCTTGACTGCGGTTTAGTTAAACTCTGCAGAATAGTTGCTAATATATGGTGCTACTGCGAGTGCTGTGCAATGTTTCTAACCTTCATGTATCATTTTAGAATAAAAACTGATTCTTGCCCTGCTAGGTCAGTGGGTAGCATATAGAAAATTTCCTTCTCGGGGTTCAAGAAAATCCTTTATTACCGAGCTTTTTGACACAACTAGCCGGATGAGCCTCAAATTACATTCCAATCTGACATAAAAGGGTTACAAATTTTTTTACAGCAGCATCGCCATTATCAAAAATATTCCACATGCTCAAATCGACTTTGTGATGCCTGATTTCAGTCCCACAACATCGCCAAAGTATCTTAAGTGGTATTTTAGCCTATCATCAAGACTGCCATCAGACAAACATTACATTGTGTTCAGCGAGCAATAATTTCTTCTTTGATTTTGGTATTGAAGATCATCATTGGTACGTAGCCTATCATATTAATGCGAAGAACGGAGATAGAAGCTTCTATTAATCTTTGTTTTCCAGATGCAGACATTAACACATTCTCCTTGATATGGTAGTTTGGAGTGCTAACTCTTACGACATTCTGTGACCTTCATTGATCGTGCATATACTTGAAAGGTGAAATGGCACTAAAATATTTAAAATATCGTTTTTTGTTAATTAATATACCAGCTTAATATTACATAAAAATGGCAGTACTGTTTTATAGCAAGTTTTTTTAAAAATATTTTTTAACTTTTATGTCGAGTATGATGGAAAAGCAAACACACAACTATTACTCCACTTTCAGAAATTGTTTTATCAAATTACATGATAGCCTCAGGAAACATGCCATGTGTTTATACTTTTACAAAGCTAGAATTCAGATAACTGAAATCATTTACTATTTACAGGTTTTGTTTTATTCGCCTTGTATTTTGCGCGTGCTTTGTTACCTCACTATTCAAGCTGAGAGTAGTTCATTCATCAGTTCAGTTCTCATTACAGTTGTATCTTTATATCACTATTTAACATTAATGTTCTTTGTTATTTAATAATACCGAGACTTAAAATTGCTAAACATTGTGAAAATGTTTCTTTTACTCTTGGATATACCTACAATAAATTAGAAGATAATGTAGTTACATCTGTATTTTCACTATATGTAATAATTCTTGTTACATTTTTAAGAGATTTACTCAAAATTAAGACACAAGATTTGTCCATATTTGAGGTAATTGTCGTACATAAATTGGCATTTTTATGGAGCTAATATTATTTACGATGATGATGGAATGCTATGGATTTAGAAATTAATTTTAAAAAAATAGCCAGGAGATCCCGTTCATATTTCAATTACTTTGGCATAACCATACGAATTGTGCAAACTTTCGAAGAGAAATCAATGAAAGTATGTATGTATATTGATAATGATTCAATATCCATTACTGCTTGCAATGTGAACAAAATATATTCTGCATTGCTACTTTTAGAACATCAGAAAAACAGTTGTTTCATGCTAGACGTAGCAAAAAGTATGAAAGCAGGTAAAATAAAACTATAGAAATAGGCTGTAGGATATGATAATACGTGGCTAACTAGAAGATACACTTCCCAAATTGGTATTGCTTGAGTAACTGATATGTTTAAAGTGTATGTGGATACTTGTATTATGGAAAAAATTGTAATAAATGTTAAGTCTTAAAATAAAATTTAGGAAATAATTCTGTAGATTTTCATACCTTGTATGAATGCAATAATTTTCGGGCTATTCAGAAAATCAAGAGCTATGTAAATAAAAACGACTCAACACGGATGAGATCATAATAAATAGGCTTAATTCGGTAATTCTTAACTCACTTCATTAACTGTAATTCTTATTTCCCTATCTTGCTCCAGCAAAGTATCTTCCTATTATCTCAAGCTATAATTCTTTAGTTTGTCTATGACTGGACTATATTTTTTTTAAAAATTTCCATCCAAATTTAAATACATGTCTTCCAAAGATTCCGCGCTCTCTTTCTCTGAGTGTAAAGAGTTGGTCAATGATTAATGTTCCCCGCAAAACTGCCTTGTCATAACTATTTTAGCTTCTTGAATCAAGGGATATTTATTTGGTAGATTTGAAAGATTAACAGTAACTGCAAGAGCAGCATCTTACATTCACCCAAAATTTAGATTCAGTATTCAATTTATTAATCTACCAGAGAGTCTCTCACTAATTCTTTGGATCAGAGTTCACTTTATATTAGTAAATTGCGAATTTTGTTTCTTCAACTATCCAATTATAAAACAAAATGTCCACTCATATGCTCTACATATGACACAATGAGTCTATCAGACTAGTTGGTACAGCAACTAAGTCAAACAGAAATAATCTTCTTTCAGTCCATCTTTTGTTTTCTTTGAAGCTAAAATTCATTTTTTTAAGACTTCAGCACAATTAATTTTATTAAAGTTTATATATGTGTGTATCTGAGGTTTTCTTTTCAGGAATAAAGAATAATTTCTGAAAATACAAGAAAAAAAATTAAGCTCTTTTGATTTTTCAGGAGCTCGGACTCCCAGTAAAAAAACCATAATGCTGTAGCGTTCCTGTTTCACGCTGTCCTCTCCTGACGCATGACGTATAACAGCGCCCTCTCGGAGACAAACCACGATGCCGAGCTTAAATTCGAATAAAGCTCCTTTTTGATACGACGAGTAATTCTTTCTTTAATAATAAAATAGAAGATATTCATACTGCTTTCTAGCCATCGAAGCATCATTTTCTTCATTGGTGATCTTTAATCAGAAAGAAACTATAATAGTTGACTTTCGCTTTCCGCCTATTTCCTTGTGTCAAAAAAAAAGTCTACAACAGAATTGGCCGCAGCCACAATACTGCCCTTCATCAAGTCGGGCACAAATCTATGGTTCCACATGTTGGAAGCCACTTTCGAATTAGTATCACCCATATATATGAAGGAGAGCAACACTTAATGCAACTATGTCGTGGCCCACCTCCCATCCGAAATAGCAAGCGTAATGGGATGTAATAATGTAACCGAAAGCAACGATTATTACGTCGAAGTAGAACAACAGGTAATCTTTTGATGTTCAGAGAGCATGACCACTTAAATACTCGTCTTTTACCTGTGTAACTTTAGGTGATCATAAGCCGATTGAACTACACCAGACCATGAAGAGGCTGGGTGATAAATACAATATCGACGACTCCTTTCTGTTTGAGCTATTTAATCAAGTGATGCCTATACCAGTCCAAACAATATTGGCGTCTATTTCTCCTATTATCTCAGACAAGTAGCTGCGTTAGTCAATGGAATTTTTGAGACCAATCCAAACTCCGGTAGTTCCGTTGCTTCCGTCAGTGATAATAATTTGTCTCTTCCAAGTCATTGTTCCGTGACAGAACATCTTCTCGACGATGTAAGACCCCTAGAAAAGGAAGTTGCATATCTTAGAAGGTCTCTCAGCCGACCAAGGAATACATGGAGTGCGTATTCCTTGATTTAGATTGCGTGTGTAATCTAAATCAAGTGAAGAAAAGCTGTGTTGGTACCACTTTCGATTCCAAGAAGATGCCAAGAAATGCGTTTCGCCCTGCTACTTTCAAGAAACCTCTTAATAAAAGCAGTGGCGACATTTTCTTTCCCTGGAATAACCTCTCGTCGTCTTTTTATAAGAGATAAAAACATAGGTATATCAGTTTTTAAATTACAGTGGTAATGACAACAGTATTATTGATGTCAAAGGAAAAGAACTGAAACTTCCGATTCTACTAACTTTTCGAGCCGCAAACGGCAAGCAAATTAATGCTACAATCGTCAATTTTCACTATTAATCTGGGGTTAAGAAGAAACATTACCCATTATTTTTATATTTCTAACGTTTCTTGCCGATTATAGATGCTGAAATCCTGTACATATTTTCCTTAACTCCAGGTTCAAGACGTAAGAGTTTAGTTGGTACTGTAATTAATTTAAAATTACCTGCCAAAATAAGTATAGGCTCATTTTTTTCCATTAAATCTGTTTGTATTAGTAATAATTTTGGTAAAATATTGTTAAAATTTCCTGAGCGGGCAAAATTACGTTACCTTAACTTATCTGTTAAACTTAATAGTGTTCATTACATAAACACCAATGGGCCTCCAGTTGCAGCTAAATCCAGGAGCTTGGCTCCTTTCTGGTTTAAAGTTCAGAGGAAAAATTTCAGTGCATGATTGCGCTTAATCATATTAGACCATCAAAAAAGTGCATACGTTTCTCCTTTACTCATAATGCTAAAAAAGGGTAGTGTTGATTTGAGACCTGTTGGTGATTATCGTTCCTTTGATACACAAACAATCAAAGAAAAGTATCCCATACCTTGTATCGTTGATATCACTGTAAAACTACATGGTAAACAAATATTTAGTAATATTGACCTTGTGTAGTCAAATTAACCTTTGTTGTTGTTCAGTCATATTGACCTTGTCAAAGCTTAATATCAAATTCCAATCAATCTTGTTGATGGGCATAAAATCTCAATATACACTCTTTCTGGCCTTTTCGAAAGTTTGAGGAAACAATTTGGGCTCTGAATTGTCTCCTCAACTTTTCAACGCTTCGTAGACTCCTAAGTCATTAATTTAATTTCCCTGTTTCTACTGCCTATCATGGCTGTTAAAAAATTATGTCAAGCCTTGATTAAAAACTTGTTCACATATTTTTCTTACAAAGTTAATGCTCCATTAGCCCCACCTTACACAGGACCCCACTCGGTCAATAGCAGGACAATCATAATAGATTTAAATAGTAAGGAAAACACGGTCTCCATCGAGCGCGTTAAGCCTGCGTATTTGCTGATAGAGGATATCAATACTAATAATTCTGAATCTCAGCCAAGTATTGAGCAGTCATCAACTGCTACATCAAATTCTGTAAAACATATCACCACTAGATGCGACCGTATGTTAGATTCCCTAAGCATTTCGTCACTGACTACTTTGTATAAATATAATTTGTTTTTTTTTATATTATCGTATGGAAATTTTGCATTGACATCTATTTTATTGTCTATTACATTGTATATATTATATTGAATTATTTTGCATCTATTTTTAATTTTGCATATATTATTTAAATTTTGAATACCTCATTATTATTAGTATGTGCATCTATGTCAATTCTATAATTATGTAACCAAAAGTGTTTTCAGGTATCACTTTGCATTGAATTACATTGTAAATCTTGTACGTATGCAATCGTGACTTCATCACTAGGGGCATACTCTGTAGCGTTCCAGTTTCATTCGGTCTTCTCAAACGCAGAATGTATATTCACGCCGCAGTTAACCAATCAGCTCAAGGTTTGAAATTCTCCTCCGTTCGTTGTCTTATAATCGTTGCAATGCGCAGTTCATGACGTTTTGTCTGGAAGGAGAGATCGGTGAGCTGTGAGACAGAGTATGAGGTGACAGACCATGCTGTCGAGCTGAAGTTCGAATAAGGTTCATTTCTTATTCGACTAGCAATTCGTCTTTAACAATAAGATGGAAGATATCGATGCACATTTCGAGTCATCAACGCGTCTTCTTCAGTGAAATCATTTGGTTTCTTGCGTTACCTTTCTTGGTAAGACATATTGGGGCCATTTTCCAAAATGATAATACCAAGTTCCTTAAGGCTAACAACAAGCTAAATTATTTCCTCTCTATTTGATAGTCTTTCTTGGGCAGCAAGGTCATCATGTTGTTTGCTAACAAAAACGTGTATGAGATAAAATGGGATGCTAGATACGGTCACCTCCAAATCTTACAAATCTATTGCTACAAGTAGTCAATGTCTGGCAGAATATAACAGAATATGATATTATCACACCTTACATAGCCGAATACAAACATTATTTGCAATCGGTGAAGAGGTGGGGGAGAGAAGTTCACCCAAAATTCATTTTAACATTTGACGCGTAATAGTTAGTCATTCATAGTCCCTCACTATGAATTTTCAGTCATTTCTATACCTGTTAAGGAGCCCCATATGCATTTCAATAAAACTATCATTTTCTGAGTGGTGTATTTTTGTAAGAATAAGTTCAGTTGCTGGCATGCTGTGTAACTCAACTATAAACAATATTCCATTATAAGATGAAATTTTAATGTAATAAAATTTCAGAACTTAATAAAAATTTAATAACTGTATTAATTTGGTTTCTTATATATCTGCCATGCTCTGCTCTCTATATATGTTTCTCCATATATACTCTCTCTCTCATATGTCACTATATATGCTCTCTCCTCACTCTTCTCCTGCTCATATGCTCTCTTCTCTCTTTCTTTCTCCTCTCTCATATGCTCATATATATTGATGAGAGTACAGGGAAGGAATAAGTTAAAAATTTTAAAAAAATGTTATTGGTGCAAAATTCTAGTAAATATTATAAGTTTCTTTACTAAATGTAGAAAAAGGAATATAACATTTTCTCCTGTTATGTTGTAAATTACATTAAAATATTCTTTTAATTAAAATGAGATCAAGAATAGGAAATAGATCTTGATCATCCGAAGATTATCAAATATCGGGAAGATGTAATTTAATTAAGTTCAATCTAGAAATCCTTGTGTTGACTTAATTGGTGAAAATGAAATAACAGATTAGTTGTTGATCACATTTTTTCATGAGATTTCAAAATAATTATGCGTTTGGCCTCTCCAGAACATTGACTCGAACAAAATTAAACGTAAAGAAAAAGATTAACCAACAAACATAAATATAAATATATCTATGATAATATTCCCTTATCTCTCTCCTTCATTGCAAAAATTGTAAGAAAATCTATAATTTAACATGTAGGGCAATTAAATGTTTGAAAATCAAATTAAGTTTAAAACACATCAACATTGATTTTAAAGTTTTTAAATAGCATTAGAAGCAAATAAACAGTTTTTAAGATTTTTCCTTTTGGAAAATTACATGGAATAAAGGAGCATGAATTATTCAAGAACATTTTATATCCTTTTAGAAATAGTATAAATTTCATTATATACCCTTGTAAATAAATTTGATAAATTAATTTGGTTGTAGAAGTTTTTTTATTCGTATTTTTCAAATGAATTTTATGAAGATGATTTTTCTACGAAAGTCATAAGAGGATCCATTTATATTGATTGTCATAAAATTTAATTTTTATTCAGTTACATTATGAATAATTTTAGCAGAAAAAGATACATTTACACGTCTGAGATAAATATGATTTAGATTTCTTTTACTTTCAGGGAAATACATTTCTTTAGAAAAGTTATTTTTCCTTTCATTTTAGAGAATTTCTTAACTATTACTAATTTTTATAAGTAATTATCCTTCATAAACCAAGGTTTCCTTTACTTTTGCCCGTATTGTATTTCAGACTCTTATTCTACATTTATTTAATCTTATGTTAATTTTTTAAAAAATAATTTGAAAAAGGCAGAAAAAATTATTAAGGGACCTTTACTTCATTTTTATTCTATTCCGGCTGTTTAAATTGTGTTTCGCTTTTCAGTAATGTTTTTTATGAAGTATTTTAATGAAATTCGGTTCACTTTCTGTTTCTTGCGTGTTATAAAACATTTTTGTAATAATTCCGTTGCTCTTTTTTGTTAAAATAAAATATCTCATATGGCATTTTAGAGAATATTTGATCATACGCGTTTTGTGTTTTTAAAGCGGAAATTCATTATTTTTAGAGAAATTTAATTTTTGCTATCCTTTAAAAGAAAAAAAAATGTATCATGTATGTTAGATAAACTTACAGAATGCAATATCTATGAAATACTTAATATGTTTTTAAAGTTTATAAAATTTTAAAGTATTTACATTTTAAATTAGCTCTTGTATTTTCCTTTCTAAAAAAGAGGATCAGACTAACTTTCACAATTCGAGATTATTTTATTCAAAAATTGAGATAAATTCAACTTTTTATTTGTTCCATAGAATTCTTCATCAAAACCATGGAAAAAAATTAAGGACAGTTACCTTTTTATTTGAAAGAATCGAATTTTCTTGTTCATTCATCTTAAATCAATTCTGTGAAAATACTTATTAGATTTTTCATGTGATATACATCATTATTGATCAGTTTATTAAACTATGTCAACATGGGATTAAGATGTGGATGTTTGCGGACAGATAACTGACGTAAACATCGTTGATCAATGCAATTGAACAAGTTTGGAGAACAATTAAGTTGAGAAAGGAGTATATGGGAATGAAGATATCTGATAATTCAGGGAAATCCCGAACCTAAAGCTACGGCAACTATGATGGAAGTACATAAACTTCAATGTTTCTTTACAAATCAGTCATTCGTAGGATATTCTATTTTTCGTCACTTAACAGGATCAAATAATATGCAATGACTCTAAGACAGTATTCAAAAATGGGATAAAAATATATAACAGGTCAGTTAAAAAGTCCCCGGCCTGAAATATAGATGCAGCTACTAGGATTAAATCCATACGTTTTTTAGTTAGCTCTAACCCTCAAAAGATGCGTGTAAAAATTTCACAGTTGTCGGATCATTAGTTTGTGAATTATAGCATTTTGAGTGAAGCAACTTTTGTTATTGTGAAAAAAATGGATAAAAAGGAATTTCGCGTTTTGATAAAATATTGCTTTTTGAAGGGAAAAAATACAGTCGAAGCAAAACCTTGGCTTGATGCCGAGTTTTCGGACACTGCCCCAGGAAAATCAACCATCAAGGATTGGTATGCTAAGTTTAGAT
Source organism: Nephila pilipes (assembly GCA_019974015.1). Classification (NCBI taxonomy): domain Eukaryota; kingdom Metazoa; phylum Arthropoda; class Arachnida; order Araneae; family Nephilidae; genus Nephila; species Nephila pilipes. The sequence goes on from BMAW01075525.1 coordinate 126,626, forward strand.
GTAGTGAAATGAGCACCGAAGACGGTGAACGCCCAAAAGAGGTTGTTACCGACGAAAACATTAAAAAAATCCACAAAATAATTTTGAATGACCGTAAATTGAAATTGGATGAAATTGCATACACTCTAAAGATATCAACTGAACGTGTACATCATATCATTCACGAATACTTGGGTCTGTGCAAAGTGGATGCCGCGCGAGCTCACTTTCGACCAAAAACAACGATTAGTTGATGATTCGGAGCAGTGTTTGAAGATGATCAAGCGTAATAAACCCGACTTTTTGCGTCGATATGTGACAATGGATGAAACATGGCTCCATCATTTCACTCCGAAATCCAATCGACAGTCATCCGAGTGGACTGCACACGATGAACCCGCTCCAAAGCATTGGAAAACGCAACAGTCGACTGGCAAGGTTATGGCATCTGTATTTTGGGATGCGCATGGAATAATTTTCATTGACTACCTTGAAATAGGAAGGACCATCAACAGCGACTATTACATAGCGTTATTGGACCGTTTGAAGGACGAAATCGCCGAAAAACGGCCGCATTTGAAGAAAAAGAAAGTGCTGCTTCAACAAGACAATGCTCCGTGTCACAAGTCAGGGAAAACGATGGCAAAAATCCATGAATTGGGCTTTGAATTGCCTCCTCATCCACCGTATTCTCCAGATCTGGCCCCCAGCGACTATTTCCTGTTCTCAGATCTCAAAAGAATGCTCGCTGGGAAGAAATTTTCGTCGAATGAAGAGGTGATCGCCGAAACTGAGGCCTATTTTGAAGCAAATGACAAATCGTTCTACAAAAATGGTAATGAAAAGTTGGAGGGTCGCTATAATCAGTGTATCACCATTTAAGGGAATCACGTTGAATAATTTTGCCCAAAAAATGTGTTTTACTATGGTAGGCCGGGGACTTTCAATTAACCTGTTATATTTAAAGTATTGTAACTTTTTAAGGAGAGAAATAAAAATATTTCATTTAATTAATTATATAAATATCTCTATTTGTGAAAAAAAAAAATTCTTTTCAATTTACCGTTTTTTCTTTAGAAAAACGAATGTAATTCATTTCCTATCCAAGTCAGTCTAGTTTGGAATTATTTAAATTTTACCGCATGAAAATAATACTTTCATCAATTTAGCACAAAATTCATTTGCTGAAAATTAAATTTTAGAACCTTGAACATTGTTGATAGCCTTCATTATTCACGATACCACTTTTTTGTTACTATAAGGAAATTTTATTGTCAACTAAAAAAACATTAAAAGCTTTTTACATATGAATATTTCAAAGAACAAAATACTAAATTTCCCTAAGAACTCCTCATTAAATAATTCTTTGTAATAGAATATTGATTTCTTAAAATATGACGAAAGTAATTTAATTAAAATAAAATTGATCAGACAAGTGAATGAAATGTAGTAATAAAACATGTAAAAAAAACTAAAACAGTTATTTAAAAAAAATGATATTTTTGTTCCCAGATGATTTAATATTTGTCATTGTTTGTAGATTTATTCTCAAGGAAATTCTGAACGTAACTAGGGTTAAAATTGCAGATATTTGAGTATTATAAATCATTTATATATTTAGCAAAATTAAAAATGCTTTACTTTGTGCCAGTTGCATGAAACTTGTTATATGCTTTACATGAGTTTTAAAAATGTATAATTTCTTTCTATTATTTTTTCAACTGAAAGCTGTGATCGAAAATATTATCGCATTACGTTTAACTATCAATCCCATAATAGTGTCTTTTATGTTTAAAATAGAAAAACTCTTCCCATATTCATTCTTTCGTACTAAGTCTGAAAAATGGGTGATTTAAATTTTCTTTATGATATAGAGTTAGATAATTATTAGTTATCACTATCAAGTATAACAAAATATTTAAGAACCTCCAAAATCTTCCCATAAACAGCATCAGTGTTATAAATTTAGACTTCGATTCAATCAATTTACTTCTTTCTTCATTTTCTTATATATCTTTTAATTTTGGATTCCTTATAAAAAATATAAAAAAAATTAAATTATTTGCAAGTGACGTTTGTAAACATGAAATATTATAAATATTCCAAAAGGATATTCAACATGTTCTTTGTATTTATGTCCTATTTCAAATAATTATTTTTAAATGGTAAAATTAGTTTATAGATTGCAAATGAGTCATTTTGAAAATGAGACGAAATGTATACCTATGTGTATTTTAAATATTACAAATTTAAAAATTACTTAGAGCAAATTGAACACCACATTCTCCGTGAAAATTATAAATGGGCGAAATACTTAAGTTCCTTGATGAGTTAGAATATGTATGATGTGTGTGTGTGATGTGTAACATGTGTGCATGTGCTCATATTTCTCTAAAATAAAACAGTTGTTCACGTCACATGCATTCCCGCATTTAATGAGCATTTCGAGCTCTTTTCCGGTGAGGGGGGAAACATTTTTCTTCTCCCTTCCTTTGAGTGATTTTAAAGGCCCCATTTGACAGGAAATATCGGAGGTCGATGGTCTGGGTTATGACTAAGCGAAGTGGTAATTTCATTATTCTCGTTCAAAAAGCCTTTGAGAAAGAACACTTATGTATTAGAGAGATTTCCCGTTTCATTAGGAGAAACATTTTATACTAACACTTTAA
>BMAW01075527.1:0-18744 GCA_019974015.1 Nephila pilipes
TGACGAGAGTCGCTGCAAGTTGAACGATTATTTTAAGATTAACATTCATTTAAGTTATCTAGAGTTAAAAGTTATTCATTGAACATTTCCTTATTGATAAGAAATATATATATATATATATATATATAATGACATTTTTGATTTCACAAAAACATTAAAATTATTTTTCTTACCTAAAAAATTCATTCATAAAAATTAATATTTATGTTATGGAATTAGCTGATGTTTTATTTCTTACTCAAAGTAAAATCAAACTTTATTTCGAAACAACGTTTTAAAGTTCGATTATTTTCACTTTGAATTTGGAAAATTTAACGAATTAGAAATAAAATGAATTAATATTATTGGTCTCAAAGCAGAACAAATATTTTTGAGAAAAAAAATTACATTTTACCTTTTAATGGATGAAAATTTTAAAACATTTCCACGTGTATTCTTCATTTAACCGACTTTTTTAGGAAATTCAGGGATATATAAATTAATTCTAAATCATAGAAACATTGTGACATCGCCCCTTTTCGTTCTTAAAAGAAAAAAAAAGTTGTTTAGAAATAAAACTTAGTTCTTTATTTAAAAGATTTCCTGAGAAATAGTATTGTTTTTTCTCTAAAAACCAATTTGGTACTTATTGGGTAGAAAACTATTGGAAGATTTTTTTATTTGTGTCGTAAAATAATTGTTCTTTGTTTAACAAAATAGTGTTTTGCAGGAAATCGATTCTTTCTGACAATAAATTTTATGCCGTACCTCATAGTCAAATTTCAAATTCTTTCTAAAATATCTCGCACCAGTAGGTAAGATTATTTTGAATTATATCTCACGTATTTTCTTAAATCAGTTTATATAGAAAATTTAATGCGGTGATGATTCTTTTTTAATTTATTTAAATAACTTTCACGTATTTTGATCAAATTATGTTTGAGTATGTTTGATGATAATTTTATTTGTTTATTCATTGTGAAATAGAATTTCAAATGGATTAAGAGTAATTGACTTCATTATTTTTAATCGCAATCAAGCAATAATGTATAAAGTCTTTACACTTGAATTATTTTTATTATTTAGACAATTTCTCTAAAAAAATCCAAGTTTAATGAATTTTTCCACCTTTTACATTACATCTATAGTGAACTTGTCAAGTCAATAACATTTATAATAGATTCTACAATGAGGAAATAATGAGGATTATTGAATAATTCCCTTTAAGAAACTTATGTCTGTACAGATATATTTCAGTCAAGACATTGATTTATTTTGTTTAAATAACCTTTAACAAAAGCTACACTTGAAGATGTAATCAATAATGTAAATACTTATGAAAAAATTATTCTGACTGATGAAAAGTATTTAAACAATCAAAAAATTTCATCAGAATATTCATCAGATGAACCTTATGCCTAATAATTTTAAAAGAACTGTGTTTTTTTTCACTAATTTTTTGATCAATTATTCTTTTTAAACTCAAACTGTGACTTTAGAGAAATGATCTGACTAATACATTCATGCACTTTAATGCACTTAAATATGAATAGCAAATATAAGCATATATATATTTTAAGAGAATAAGAATAAATAAGATATGCATACATATACAGTGTGTGCAGATTCACTCCTACATGAAGATAATTTACAGTTATTCTAAAAAACACGTCTTGCACTAAAACTTAATACATTACAAAAATGTTTTAGAAATTTTAGGATGGTTTCCGCTTAATGCTAAAAAGGAGTACACAAAATAAGAGCTTTCTCAAGCTCGTGTGTTGTTTTCGTCATTTGATTATGGTTCAAAATTACAAGTCATCCACTAATACTGTTCATGTTGCATCTTAGTGTGATATTTGTAAAAAAGACAACCAATCACAATTGTTACTTTATGTAAAAAGGGATGTTTTCATACATATTGTCTTTTTTTCTTCATTTTTAAAAGGAGCACAGACTAAATATTCGATCCACGTTGAATCGGCCCGAGCTCTCAGTTCTCTCTTTGGAGGGGTTTGAAAGTTTGGCGATGGAAGATTGGCTCATGCGTTGTTCTCGTCACTTGACGATGGCTCAAAATTGCGAAGTCCATTGCTAATGGTCCTCCCGTTGCTTCTGAATGTGACGTCAATAAATAATGGATCAATCAACATACTAAACGAGTTTTTTAGTTAACGTGAAATGTTAAAAAGCCCATATTCGTGAAACGTATGTAAAGTCTAAGTGAACGACATAATGAATGGACAAAAACGTGTTGTAGTTATACGGACTTGAATGATTTATTAAGTCCCGATCTCGATTAATGGGTGACCGATACATCCTAATGGTCATGGTCCTGAGTTCGCGGCAATGTTCTTTCCGTTGAGTTGTGGGTTCGAGCTCCAAAACCTTCCATTGGCGTGGACTAGAACATAGGACAGTAGAGTCAGATATCGTCCTCGTCATTTGATCGAGGTTGAGAATTACGAGGTTCACCGCCAATAGCGTACGTTTGTTTCTAAGTGCAACATTAATAAACAATCATTCAATCAATCTCTATTAATGGTAGAGCTATGGATTGATTGATGCTATTTTATTAATATCCCACTTAGAAACCAAATGAGGTTTGTTGAGCTCGGTCAAATTACGAGGACGACACCTCATCATGCCAATATGAGAACTTTAAGTTTCGACAGATTTATCGTGCATGAATCCCGCTAAACGAGGATCCTCTAGTGGCATCAGGACTCGAACCCATGACTCAACGGAAAGGACTTGGTCCTTAGAAATTCCAGTCCAAAACAATTTGTTTTTAATTTGCATCATTACTCACCAGACAGCTGTCTAAGTCATCACTCAGTTACTCGTATTCATGATCATGACGCCTTTCGCACCTGAAAAATTCTTCTTTGTTACTTTTCCAGCCAATGAGAAAATGTTTGCCTTTTTTTTTTCGGGGGGGGGGCCAACTAAACATTCCGAATTTTCCTTGATTTCCGGTGCGTAATGGGGGATCCAGGTCCCACCGACGGTAACAACTCGACGCGTCAGTTGGCAGCAAATTTTTGGCATTTCGAGTTAGCAGCAATGATTATCAAATCAAAACTAACTTGTGAATCAATATCAAATTTGTTTCGGTTCCGTTTAACAGATGGAATGGTAACAACAATGGTGACACTCATTGGTAACAACAATTTGCTTTAATGACGCCATCTGTCTTCAAATACCAGTACCTTTTGAATCATCCTCTTAACTTATTCCTTACAGTCAAATATAAAACAGAAAAAATTGAAAATATGAAGGAAGCAAAATACATTTTGTGTTCCATACAAAAAGAAAAGAAATGTTGGAACAATAGGCTTTGTTGCTTTCTATCCCATAAAATCAATAATTCAACCTTAGAAAAGGTGTATTATTGAGCTAAATTTCTAATTTAATATAATGCATACAAATTATCATAAGTACAGTAATTTAAAACATCGAAAGTTTGAAAAATGTACAATAGAGAATACTAACACAAGAATATATTTAAAATGATGCATTTATTATATATGAGAAATACATTTTTAAAAAATTAATCTCTCATACGATCGCTTTTTTATTCTGCGCGAGAATTGTTACATTTCCTGATAAATATTAGGGTTTTTTTGTTCTCTTTGTCCTTTATCATTTTTTTTTCTTTCTGAATTAATTAAGAGGATTTTGTGTTCATTTTAAACAAAATAGAAAATGTTAATTGTTTGTATAGAATTTGAGAAAAAATATTATTAAAAATTTTTATAGTTACATTTTATAATAAACAGCGCAATAGCACAAATTTTAGTTGAATTTTTTGGTCTATGACATCTTTTAGAAAAATCTAATTGTGAAAATCTAAAATTAATTATTCTAAATATACAGTAAAACTATTTATTTTGTCTAAATTATGTAAAAATTTCATCTTTTAAATGACGCAAACGATAATTAATTATGCCTTTAGATATTATATCGATGCGTTGAAAAATAAAACTGTCATTCACATTTACAGAGTACTTTCGTAAAATAATAATATATCCTAATATAAAAATTCTAAAAATACTTTTTTCTCGCGTAATCGGAATCTAAGAAAATGTAAAAAATATAATAGTTCTGCTCACTATTATTCAAGTATTTTGAAAACATACTGTTTCCTAATAAATATTAAATAAGTACAGTTAATGTATAATTTATTCCAATTTACTCAAAATGAAGATTGTATCGATAATGAACTATGCTTATAAAAGCAAAATTAAAATTAAAAGAAATATTTTCAAAAGAAACTATTTAATGATTGCCTCTCAACGAAAATATAGTTTTGAAATAGCATGGTCTGCTCCTCTAATATTAAAAAAACATTTCTGAGTTTTATTAAAGTCTATTCTTTTTTATATTCGTGATTAGAATTTTAAATAATATTTTCTTAAAATTTCAAATATTTAAATTTCTAAAATATTCCAAAGTAAAAATTTATTCCTATATCTTATCTAAATAAAAAAAAATCCATTATAAGTTGTCTGAGGGTAATACAAACATTCTTATTGCAAGCTGAAATTTTGACGATTTTAATGAAGTTGAAAAAATAAAAAACAAATGGCTATATTAATATTAAACTTTTCAATTTAAGTTATTAAAAGGAAATTTTGCTTTTCTCTTTAGATTTTCACTTTTAAATTAAAAAAGACACTACTTCATCATCTTATAAACAGAACATTTCTATTTGAAATGAATCGAATACATAAAAGAAAAGAAGCCAAGTTCGCCTCTTCTTGAATACAATTCCAACTAGTAACAATATTAGCCTAGTAGTATGAACTCTCCACTGGCTTTCTTTTTTTTTGCATCGAGACGTGTGTTCCGAACCTGAATCCCCTAAAAACACACCTTATAGCAGGATGTCGTGAAGAATGGTCGAGATCCAAAGTGCTCAGGTGGGCGTGGTGGGGATGTTTGGAGAGGGAGATTAAACCTCAGGAATCACTTGAAAGACTCTAAGCTACGAAGTCTGTCGCTAATGCTCTCTTGTTATTACTCAGTGAGACGTTAATTAATCATCCCATAAAAATAATCGCTAATAACGCTCTTTTCAAAATTATTAAAATAATGCAATTGTGCATTAATTATTACGTTAATTATTTCTCATCACTGTATATTGTGCCACATTGATGTTATTCAAAAGTTGCAATGTGGCCGCGGTAAACTAGTGGTCATGGTTTTGGATTTGTTCCCCGAAGTTTTTGTTCAGTCGCTGGTTCGATTCTTGGTCCCCAAAGACACGCCGTGTAGCCGGGTCTGATTCACGTTAAATCTGTCGGGACCTAAAGTCCTCTCGTTGGCATGATGTGGATGTTAGGAGAGGGGGTGCCAGCTCAGATTTCGTCCTCGTCACTTGACTGTGGTTCAGAATTACTAGGTCCGTTGCCAATAGCCCTCTTGTTGCTTTTAGTGCGACGTTAATAAAAAACTAAACTAAAGTTGCAAATTGAATATCCACTTTTTGGTATTAAATTTTTTTATTGGGCCTCTGAGAAATGTAACAGGCAATCACGTTAAAAATGTGAATTTTATATAATAATGACGCATTGAAATGTTGAAAAAAAAAGAAGGCGCAAATGGAAATCGTAGATTTAACATTAATTATAAAGAAATACAATTCTATATTCTTAAGAAAAACGTGATATCTATAGAAGAGATCTGAGAATATGTACATTCAAACCTATGAATGAACAGAAAATAATATTTAATTAAAAATTATTAAAAAATATTAATATTCCAGTTATTTAAGTTATAGTTTCCTTTTATACATCTTGTATGAAATTTTTTAGCATAAAAAAGAACAAAATCACATAAGATGGCTGGGTGTTTTTTCTTTCTCACTTTCACACATTAAGATTAATTGTAATGAATAATTATGAACAGACGATATCACACGATAACATAACATGTACAAATAAAACTCTTCCATACAGCGCAAGAGAAATTTAATTGATTTTAATACGAAACTCATTTGAATAAAAAAGAAAAAAATACCAGAAAGTTTAATATTTCAAAAAAAATATTAAAACATTAGAAATAAATTGTTTCAACAATAAGTGCTGCAAGCAAAAATAACCTTTCTAGCAAAACATACAATATTCTCTATTTTCCTTTGTTTATAAGATGTATAAAAATAAATAAACCAGAAATATCCTTCAACATATTCTACACATTTACTCCGCTGTAAATATTGCGAAAATATAATTTTTTCCTATTATATAGAAAAACAACAGAATTATTTTTGGGGTACATTTTCAGATTTTAAAAAATAAATTTTTATATGATAAGAAGGTTCATTTTTCTCTAAAATATGGTTAAAATAAACTTGTTTTCTAGTCATAATAATGAGGACCATATATAAATATTTTACAATTCGTCACCTCATTAAATAAAACGGCGATCTTAAAAGAAATCGGACTGTGAAGTACATTCCTATTCTCCAACCGCGAAATTTGAAAGATGAAAAGTTTCGCTTTTTACGATACATCAACCCCCATAATCTGAAACGACAGTCTTGAAGAAGTAGGACCTCAATCAGCATCCTACTCTCCGACTGTGAGGTTTGTCCGGTTAGACATAGCGATGCGTCAGCACCCTTAATCTGAAACGGCAGTCTTGACGAAGTCAGAGCGCAAATTAGCATCCTATTCTCTGGCCGTTAAGATTTGATCGGTTAGATAAACACATTTAGCGATGCATCAGAACCTTTAGTCTGAAACGGCGGTCTTGCGGAAGTCGTAGCGAAAATCAGCATCCTATTCTCCGGCCGTTAAGGTTTGATCGGTTAGACAAATACATTTAACGATGCGTCAGCTCCCTTAATCTGAAACGGTTGTCTTGAGGAGGTCGGAGCGCAAATCAGCATCATAATCTTTGGATGTTACGCTTGATATGTGTCAGCCCCCAATATCTCAAACGATGGTTTTGAAGAAGTCGAACAGCAAATTAGTTTCCTATCCTCTGGCCATTAAGAGATACTTTTGAAACCAGGCATAAATAAAATGCAAGAGTTAACTTATCCCAAACAAAATGTTTTTGATTTGATTTGCGACCGTCGTATAAAATAGAGTTCTTCCATATTTCACTTTTAGCAAGAATGTAGCGGTTCGAAAGGAAATGAAGCTTTAAAATATTAAATGAATTTCAATATTTTATATTTTGATATTTTGTGTCTACGATTCTGTTTATTTGTCAATAATGAGGTTTTTGTTTCGTTAATGTGTAAATTCGTCATCTGATAACATTTCTAAGATTTATCGTACAATTTGTTTTGGAATCTTATGAACAAAAATGTCCATTAATTGTTAGTTAGTCTTTCTATCCATAGACAATAAAGTAAAAAAGAAAATTCTTTAGTTTTTTTTTAAATATTAAATTTTGCTGCATTTGGTTTGAACATGACTGCTAACTCTGCTTTTGAACAACTAAATTTGACTATAGAAATCGTTACGATAGAATGTCTAATTAAAAGCCATTCTATTTTAATCGCACATAAATATTTTTGAAGCTGTGATTTATGTTATTTTCATCTTTTCTCAGGATATAGGTTGATTACACTGACTTCCAGCTTGAAACATAATTCATTTTGAGTGCGTTAAGACGATTTAAAAATAATAAAAGAAAGTTTCTTTTTAATTCCAGCCTCATTTTATAAATTAAATAATCCTCTGTATTTTCAGAACGATTATTCAGTGTGAAAATAATGTCCAGATATTTCTAGTAATTAACATTATACATTATAATATCACTTCAATAATTTCAATATTTCTCCATAATTGTTGACTGATAATGCTAAGTGGCTGCGAAAGCCTATTGGTCAAGGTAGCGGACTCGCGGTCGGCGCTTTTTGAAGAATCGCCTAATTGAACCTTGATGCCACTGAAGACTCAAAATGTCGCCGATGCTGATGTACAGTATATCTGTCAAAACCCAAAGTCCTACAGTTGCAGTGGTGTGGAAGTAAGGAGAAGGGAGTGCCCGCTCAAGTTTCATCTTCGTCACTTGAACGAGGTTCAAAATTATAACCATTCATAGATTCCTTAGGAAAGGAAAGAACGAACAGTGGAAAATACTACAGTGAGTTACTCCAAACATCAAAATGCGAAAGAAATTTATTTCAAAAATTTACGCTGATAATTTTATTTACCGCGAAGGGTCCATTGCTTTAGTTGAAACACTATTGGCATTCCGGATCACTTTTCATTTTTTTTTTTTTATTGTTTCCTTCAAATTTAGATACGTTAAGCTTAGATGTAATCAAATAATTTGCCGTTTGCTTTAATTTGAATTACGTACAGTTGTTATAATATTTAATTTAAAAATAAATTATTTGCTTCCCTTTTAATTACATTTATCTTAAAAATATTTAATTTAATTATTTATTTTTTGCATTAATTTTATTTACCTGTCGCTAATATAATATTCAATTTATTAATTTATCATGTGCTTGAATTTTAATTACATTTAGCTTAAATGTATTATTTTTAATAATTTATTATCTAAATTTAATATCTGAACTGTTTATTATTGTCCATTTTTTAGTATTTCATCGTTTGCTTTTATTGTTATATGTAATAGAGTTATATATATATATATATATATATATATATATATATATATATATATATAAGCGAAATACCACTGACTGACTCATCACGATATCTCTAAGAATATACAACCGATTGACTTGAAATTTGGTACAGTTACTCATTTTGCGATGTAGACGCTCACTAAGAACGGATTTTATGGAATTCTTATCAAAAATTTAATTTTCATTCGTTAATCTTTTCTTATCTATCGGTTATATCATTTTTGGCGACTTTATCGCTAAAAATGACATGAACGACGCCAAACGGAATATATATTTTTATATGTATATTGTGTATTTCTACGAATTAAGTTTAATTGGCGAGATTTGCACGTGTGAAATGGCAAAAAAATACCAAATAATTTAATATTGAAGCGCTGATGGAGGATGAATTTATCACCAAATGTCTTCCACCGCCAAGTCGAAGCATTTCAATGACCTTGCATTGGGAATTTTAAAAAGCTATACTATGGTAACCCCATCTGATTTCCGCTCGCTTTCCTAAGCAAACGATAATTTTATATTGTTGTGGAATCTAGAAGTAAGTTTTAAATTTATGAGAAAAGTATTTTATTATTAAGAATGTGATTGATAAAATACATTTGTAAATCCAAAAGCAATCTTACGAAGATATTGAAGTTGATTTTTAGCAAATGAATAATAATGGTATGTTATTCATGTCATTGATAAAAAAAAAATAAGTAGCTGTCAAAATATTTATTTTGATGTACGCATTAACTGTAATTTAATATATATATTATGCAAAAGTTTTGTTTCTGTATTTGTCAATTTTTAGTTTTTGGTTTCTAGGAAATAAACGTTTTCGTTTTTTTTAAAATGGCTGAATATCTTACCGTTTTCAGAATGCAGAATTATTTTTAATGCTATGATTGGTTGAAATGCAGTTTAGCGTAACCACCCGTTGGCGATAGGAATTGTTTGGCGATATTTTGCCAATTGTGGTTACCATGTTTTTTCTCCTCTGCGGTGGCCTTAGCCGTGGCAACCCTTTCGAATAAGGCATATGATACATGATTTTTGATTTTCAGTAAGGCGCTTTTTTTTATATTTATACCTTTCTCTTATCATTTTTTTTACAACGTTTTTCTGAATTTCACTTGGTGTGTGTGTGTCATCAAATTTTCGATCGTTAATTTAACCAAGCTAATTCGTTAATTTAACCATGATCTTCGCCAAAAGTGCCAAATGAGCGATAAAATCGTACAGAGGAGCAATAGTGAGCGATAGAAATTTGCAGCACTCTCTTCCTTTTTTCTTTTTTATTCCTTGTAAGGTATAAAAATGAGATTCTGAGGAGCATCTCGACGAGCACATAAGTATATTCGTGAATGTTTGCGGGAAGTGATGAAGAATCTTGTTGATATTAAATCATTTAATTTTTTTCATTCGTATTCAATTAATCGTTTCATTTATTATGATATATTCTGAGCCTTTGAAACTCTGATAGAGTTGCTCTTTTTGGAATACTGAACTCAATGACCTCATTGTTTTTAACAAAAGGTCAAGGATCAGCAAAAGGTTTATTTCAGGTCAAGCCTCTGATTACGTAGCTCGATTAAAAAGTAATGCTTCCTTTGTTTTAACTTTTTTTTTATCCGATTTTCCTGCTCCTTGTTACACATGAGAATTACGTTTGTCCATTACGTAAAACATTTGTTTTTATGTTCCTAGGTATCGCAGCTGGTATGCTGAAAACTATAAAATACTGCTGCCCACATTGAGATGAGTTCAAGCAACGTGACATCATCTTACGATTTTTGCTTCTATCCTAAGATGAAAGTATACGTTAAGAAACATCCCCTTCCTTCTAGCAAAGAGGTGAAAGCTTCCCTTCAGGGCCAGTACTGATCGCCAACACAAAAATTCTACTCCGACGAGTTTGCCTGACTAGTCAACTATTGCCACAAGTAAGTGGAGAGGGAATGGGCACTATGTCGAAATGTGAATAATAATATATCACATAGAGGTAAAAAAAAGAATTTTGGAAATAAGATAATATACTCATATAAAAGGTCTGTCACATGGGGGCATAACTTGTTTGTCTATATTCGAGCTTGAAATAATATTTTTTTTTTGTTTTGTATAAAAATTACAAATCTTGATTTTAATTATGATAAATAAATAGCGTTTTGCCTAAAATTCCAATAACCCTGGAGTATTTAACGTTTTTTTTTTATTTTTTATTATTTAAAATTTCAGTTACTTAGCTGTCAATATTATAGCTATTAGGAAAATTCAAAAAATTTAAGCTAATTCACAATATCTGAAAAATTGAAAAGAAAAATTAATACACTAGAAAAACACAAAATAATGAAAAAAAAATGAAATTCACTCTGTTATAATACAAAAAAAGATAATAAGGGGGGGAAATGCCTTTTCAAAGTTCGAATGAAAATGTCATTTCATTAGTTCATCAGGTAATAGCATCATTAGTCCAATGCTTGAGATATTCAGCACACGTACTAGTTTTCGCTGGACCTTCAAAAAAGCCACACTTTTGAACATCGTAAGTGTCGTTCGGTTTGATTTTCGTTATCTTGTATGGACCTAAATATTTGGGTTTTAGTTTGAGTCCTGATCCAATTTGAGTACGTTTGATGGCGACAAGATCATGAAGCTTGAAAATAGTTGCTGGTTTTCGCCGGAGATTGTAATTTTTTCTATTTTCATCTTGAACTTTCAGGATTTGTTGTTTAGCTTTTTTCCTTAACTCGTCACGGTTGTTGACAAAATTAGCTTGGATTTCTTCATTAAGTAAATTTGTGATATTTAGATCTTGTGGCGTCTTCATTTTAGTACCAAACAGTAATTCGAAGGGAGTTGTTTGAATGCTTCGTTGAAATGTTGAATTTATAACTCTTTGGACTTCTTTGACGTGCCTAAACCATTTTTCTGGATTGTCTATGGAAAGTTTAGATATAACTGTTTCGATTGTAGAATTTAAACGTTCTACTTGTCCATTTGCTCTAGGTAATCCGGTGGTGATTAGGAAATGTTCAATGTTTTCGGTACTGCAATAATCTTGAAACTGTTTAGAAGTGAATGCGGTACCACGATCAGAAATAATTCGAGATGGATTGCCAAATATGTATTTTTGATTTTCTAACTTTGCAATAACTTCTGCAGCATCTGTTGACTTCGTTGGGTAAAGCCATACAAATTTTGTGAAGGAGTCAATGACGGCAAAAATATGTTTATAATTCTTATTTGTAGTAGGAAATGGGCCTAAATGGTCAACATGATAAGTGTGTAGAGGAATGGCTTCTTTTTCGATAGGATGTAGTAAACTATCTTGTTTTCCACGTTTGCGAATAACCAAAATACATGGAACACAATTTTGAATTAAACAGTCTATTTTTTCTTTAACTTTAGGGATATAGAATTGATTCTTGAGTGCTTCTTCTGTTCTTTTAGAAGCATAGTGTCCACGCTCGTGAGAGCTGCGAATAATGTCATTCTGCATATTTTTAGGAACAACGAGTAGTTCTTCACCATCTACAAACTTGTAGAGTATATCGGATTTCAGAACGGTACGGTTTAATTTTTAAAAGTTCTCTGATAGTTTGGATTTCAGTGTCTTGTTCTTGAGCCGTTTTGATTTTTGCTACGAGACTGTCTTGTACGACCATAACTGGGTATCTACTTAGTGTGTCTACATGATTCATTTTGGAACCAGAACGATGTTCTATTTCATAATCAAAATCTTGTAGTTGCAATGTCCATCGCGCTATTCGAGTACACAAATCTTTTTTCTTTAGAGTCATTGCGAACGCGTTGCAGTCAGTAACTATTTTGAAATGTTTGCCTAACAAGTAAACTCTAAACTTTTTTAATGCTTGAACAATAGCTAAAACTTCAAGTTCATAGCTGCTATATTTTGTTTCGGCGTCTGTCGTTTTCTTACTCATAAAATATATTGGGTGGAGCGCATTATCAGTCATTGATTTTTGGAGTAAAATACATCCATAACCATGAATACTAGCATCACAATGAATTTCGGTATCAGCGTTTTGATTGTAAATGTTTAGAACAGGTGGAGAGGATAAACATTGTTTGAGACAATTGAATGCTTGTATTTCTCTATCAGCAAATTTAAATTCACGATTTTTCTTCAGAAGTTCTGTTAGAGGATGTGCAATGATGGAGAAATTTAAAATGAATTTCCGAAAATATCCAGCAAGACCAAGAAAAGATTGTAAGTCCTTTTGGCATTTCGGTTCAGGGAAATTAATAACAGCTTTGATTTTTTGTGGTGACGGGTACAATTTACCATTTTTGATAACATGACCAAGAAATTCTATTTGTTTACTTAAAAATTTGCATTTATGAAAATTTATGTCTAAGCCGTAAGAGGAAGCGAGTGAAAACACTGTTGCAAGTCTTTCGAGACCTTCTTCAGTATTTTTAGATTTTATAATCACATCATCCATGTAAATTAAAACATGACCTTTAATAATCAAATCCTTAAATAATGTGTTTATGTACCGCTGAAACACTGTTGGTGATGTACAAAGACCGAAAGGAGCACGTAGAAACTGAAATTGTCCATTATGTGTAACAAATGATGTATATCGTCGGCTATTTGGTTCTATTCCTAAATGAAAAAAGGCGTTACGTAGATCAATTGTACTGAACGTATTTGCATCTTGGAGGTTATCAAGCAGATCATCTATTAATGGTAAGGGATAATTATCTTTTACAATGTTTTTATTAAGTTTTCTATAATCGATACAAACTCTCGGGGATCCGTCTTTTTTCCTGACAACAACTACTTGGCTAGAAAAATCAGAAGAGCATGGCTCAACAATACCTTCAGCCAACCATTTCATCACTTGGTCGTCTACAATTTTTCTTTCAACAAAAGGTAATCGTCGTGGTTTATGAGTTATTGGTGTATCATTCTTTAAATTAATAGACATCTGAATATCAGTAGTTTCAGTCTTATTTGGCTTATAGCTTGAAACCAAATTATGAAGAATGTTTCGTTGAACTTTTGTGACATCTGATCCGATTTCAAGTTCTAATTTATCATTTGTTGAGATGTTAGTGATCGAAAATTGTTCGGTATTTTCCGTTTCAGTATTCGAAATTTTTGTTAATCTAACACCGTCTGTGTTGATTTTTATTTCGGCCTGTGCTAAAATATCCATGCCAATAATAGCATCTGCCGTCATAGTGTCATTATTGACAACACAAAAGTTGGTGATAAATTTCTGATTATCTATTGTAAGTTCTTGTATACAGCTACCGATTGGTGTAATGTGTCCATTACCAAAAGCTGTAAGTGATCCATGAAAAGTAGTTAAAGGTGGTGAACCGATTTTTTTATATGTATTTTTCGTTAGAATTGTTTTCTGACTACCAGTATCTACTAATGCAATAAATGAATTATCATTAATAGTAACAGTTTTATATATCAAAGGAGGAGAATTATTTACAGTTGACACAGCATTATCAGTTCAATTTGGAATAGGATTATTGGTACACTTTGCAGAAATATGACCAAAACTTTTACAAATACTACATTTTAAACCTTTATGTTTGTCGGGGCAGAAACGAGAAATATGACCAGACATATTACAATTAAAACAAGTTTTTGGTTTATTATGTGCATTATCATTTTGGATTTCAGACCTATGAAAATTATGTTTTGAGTTCATGCCGCGTCCTTGACTGAATTGAGAATTTGTTCTCGGAAAGGATTTTTTATTTTTATCACTGACTTTTTTTCATAAATACGAAGTTTCTCTTTAAATTCTGGGATAGATTTAGCACCGTATAAAATAGCTTTATTTGGTGGGTAATCATGTATGCCGTTTATACAGTATTCAAATAATGAAGATTCATCAATAATTTCACTGGAAGTACTAGCGAGTTCTCTAATTGCAATAAAATATTCGAAAAGGGATTCGTTTTGACGTAATTTACGTCTACTTAACTGTCTATGAATCTCAGCAGAATTTAATTGATGGCGGAATTCTTCTAATAAAGCATTTTTAAATGAAAAAACCATGTGGTAAGATTACGTTGCGTATATAAAAAACTCTTTGCCTGACCTTCAATCAATGTTTTAGCGAATATTATTTTTTGCTGTTCATTCAACGATGGGAAAAAAAGAAAAGATTCCTCGAAGTCTTGAATAAAACACTTTATATCATATGGATCAGAACCAGTAAACTTTCGATGTGAATTTCCGAGATCTTTCAAAACAAAATAAAGGGTAGGGTCGAAAGGTAACGGTAACGGTAACGGCTAAAATTACGAGGTACCTATTTTAAAAATTAAAAACTTACCCTCTCATCATAATTTATAATTAAAGAACATAATTAGTTAAAGTTTATCAGAATTGTAAAAAGCTATCATAATTAGGATCAAGGCAACAAATGCCTGGGTGTTCGGCAGAGTGAGGAGCTGCCGAAATAGAGTTGGAAATTAAAGTTACGAAAGCGCGCACTGCCATTGGATGCTGTAGCCGTAAGCTAAGAAGCATATATAGCGGTGGGCAGGGAGTAGATTAGGGGTGGGACTTCAGTTCGAAGACGAAAGCGACTTCGAGAGAGCTGTTGTCCGCGGGATTTTGAGAGGTTATAAAAGAAAAATTAAACTATTGAATTAAAATGAATTAAACAGAAATGCCGTTCCGAAACCAATTTAAAGGAAAATTTAGCTATTTAAAATTAAGGGAGATTTTAAACGCGAGGAGAATGAGTCGAAAAGTAAGAATTGAGCAATTTGGAACTATGCTCCAATAGCGACGCCTGGTGGAGAAAACTGTCATTACCTTAGAAAGATGATGATTTTAGTTGTTTACAATTGGAAAAGTGTTTAAATTTTCAAGTTTTCGAAAAATTAAAAATTTTGAAAGTGATCGACAGTATTACGCGAGGTCCATTTTGACCGTGGGACATTGCCACTTATCGATGTGAAGTCCTGAATTTTGAAAATTAAGCAGGATTTCACTAATGAATTGCTTCAATGCGCTCGCAGTCTTTTTAGGACTGGGAAGTGAACATAGGAGTGTTCGAGCGCCGCTCTGGGTCTTTTCTGCGAAGATGCAATGCTTGCATCATACGCAGGGAGCTGTTGAAGTGATTCATTAGGTATTTGAGGGATCCTATTAAAGAAATTAAAAGATTGTTTTTTGATGAACTCTAGAATTGGTTCAATTTTAAGGTCGTTATGCAGGACTTCGTTCCGAACAAACCAGGGAGCATTTAACATTTTCCTAAGGTGGATGTTTTGAAAAACGTGCAGTCGTTTCAGATGGGTGGTCGCCGCAGACGCCCAAATAGGCGACGCGTACAACATGATCGGTCTTAAGATCGACTTGTAGAGCAAAATTTTGTGCCTGATCGCCAGCTTGCTCTTACGAGAAATCAAGCGTGTGAGCAATCTGCTCATTCCGATAGCCTTTTGATAGGTTTTTCGGATATGGTGGGAAAATGTTAATTTTGCATCTAGAACCAACCCTAGGTACTTGTATTCAGTAACCCAGGGGACGGGTTGATCGAAAATGGTGACTGCTGGCAAATTGCCAATGCACCGTTGTTTCGTAAAGAGGAGGCAAGCGCTTTTGGATGCATTAACTTTAATTTTCCAGTTAATGAGCCAGAGCTGTAAATGAGATATGTACCTCTGCAATCTTTCAATAATTTTCCGATTGCAGATGTCTTGGGACATAATGGCAGTGTCATCAGCGTACATCGCTAAATGGATGTTGGAAGCCTTCGGGATGTCATTTACGTACAAAGAAAAAATTCTTGGACTTAAAATCGATCCCTGGGGGACACCACTTAGGATTGGACGGGGGGAGGAGACTGCGTTTTCGACTCGAACCCGGAAACTACGAGAGTCAAGGAACGAGTGTATAATTTTGATTAGTTGGTCCGAAATTCCAAGTCGCATCATCTTGGAAATGAGCCCATCGTGCCAAATTTTATCAAAAGCTTTGGCAATATCGATAAAAAGCATACCCGTGGCCTTGTTATTGGAAAAGCCATGTTGGACCGTCTCGGTGACTCTAAGCAACTGAGTTACTGTAGAGCACTTTGGAACAAAACCATGCTGCTCCGGAATAACAATATTCCTGGAATTGCAGAATTGGTCCAGGCGATTCAAAATAACAAATTCATATGCTTTGCTCAGCGAACTGAGTAACGATATGGGGCGATAATTTTGAGGTTTAGTATCATCCGAATCAGACTTGAGAATGGGGACAACCACGGCGATCTTCCAAGCCTTAGGGAAGTAGCAGTTCTCCATAAGAAAATTGAAGAGCAGCGTAAACAAGAAAATAAATTTCAGGGGGAGGTTTTTAAGGATGCGGTTTGAAATTAAGTCCAATCCCGGTGCCTTTTTAATTTTGATTTTCTGTATAAAGTCCAAAATTTCACTAGCCTGGACTGGTTCCAGGTCTAGGCATGTAGGGGAATCCAAAAATCTTTGGACTTTACGTTTAGTATGTTCTGAGAATCGGTAGGGTCGAAAGTATTAGCAGACATGTTATGATTCAAAGCCGGAGACATCACAGTAGGGGGAAAGAATGAAGTTGGACTTTTTTCTGCTTCGTCATCAGAAATTTCAGAGTCGCTGTTTAACGATTTACAGTTTAAAGCTTTCAATTCATTTAGATTCGATAAAGATTGAAAAAGTCTATTAAGGAGTTCTTCTTTACTACCATTAGTATCCAGACCTAACACATTTATTACACAAACCAAATCATTTAAAGAAAAAGAATCGAATATTAATTTCTTACGATCTTCAACATTGAAATCATTGGGAAATGACGAAAAACTTCTCAATTTTTTTCTTGAATTACGATCAAATGCATCGTTAAATAATATACTGTTTAACAACTTAATTGTTTTAATATTTCCTCTTTTAAGAAAATTTGACACAACAGGAATATCATTAAGGGTGATCATCTTTATATAGTTCAAGTAGCACAGTCACTGAATAAAACTTATTTTCACATAGTGTCGATTTTTCTATAAATTGCAACAAGTCCAACGGAATGGTGGCACAACAACAACAAATGTTCGGTAGTAAGTGCCGTCTGCACTTCCAGTTTCGCACAAATTATGGATTTTTCGTAACTTGGTAGTGATATAAGTGCCGTCTGCACTTCATTTACTCAAGTCCAAAACTGTCCAGTACCGTCTGTACTCCGACAAAATTACTTCCAACGTTGTCTGCACACTAGCGTCCATTTTTTGGGCGTCAGCCAAACCGTTAGCCTGTTCGCGTTCTAGTTGCACGGTTTCATTTTAAATTTTAATTTAACTTTAAACAGTGGTTCATTTGCCGAGCCCGAGCCTGAGCCCCCATTGTGGAGGTTGGCGTCGGTATATTGTCAAGAACCACGCTCATTTAAGGAGGAAAAATGTTTATTTACATATGAAAAATTAAAAAAAAAGACGGACACGCATTTCTGCGTGCTTACACCTCGAGATCTAACCATCTAATCTCAGTTGAAGGTGGCGCTGCTGTAGCGCAGCGGGACAATTCCCACATATATACATATATATAATTTCTTAAAAAAATTTAATTAATAAAATGTAATGAGTCGTAGCCAAATTCTAACTAAATTGCTTATTCCACAGTAACAGAGAGAGAAGGAGCATAAGATGGTGATTAATGCAGCGCGGCTTTGGCCAACAAGACCGAAGCGAAACAGGTAAAAAAAAAAAGAGTCAGAATAGAGAGAATTTTACAATCATTTTTGAACAGATCAACAGCACAGAGTTGGCCTGCACAACTGAAGAGAATGAGCGATAATTTTGCCTTGCGTTTCTTTACATGCAAGGGATTTTTCCTGTAATTCACATGATCTAGGTGCAGGGATTCTTAGGGACTTAGCTGCAGACAGAAAGTCTAGTGGAGATCTTCCCTACAATTCTGAATCCGTGGAAAAAAACTGACATTGCAGGTATTCAGAGCACGTGATTGCATAAATTAAAGTTGAAAAGGAATTGTATCAGGAAATAAGAATGTATGCTTTACTTGTAAGTGAGAGAATGGTGAAATTAGGAAATTTAACTATTATTCAGATAAACTATTATAAATTAAAGTTAAGTCATTACACACTCATATATATATATATATATATATATATATATATATATATA
>BMAW01075539.1:0-39478 GCA_019974015.1 Nephila pilipes
ATTAAGGACTGTATTTGATATCCAATCTATATGTGGTCTGTATTTGAAAAACTACAAATACGTTAAGGACTGTACATGATAACCTATATTTCTATGGTTTGTATTTGAAGGACTACAAATACATTAAGGACTGTACTTGTTAATCAATATTTGTATGGTCAATATTTGAAAGACTACAAATACATTAAAGACTGTACATGATAACCAATATTTGAATGGTCTGTATTATTTGAAAGACTACAAATACGTTAAGGACTGTACTTGATAACCAGTATTTGAATTGCCTATTTTTAAAAAACTACAAATACATTAAGGTATCAAAGACATTAAAGATTAAATTTGATATTGTAACCAATGGTTATATTTAATTTTGTTTTTGGTAATAACTGCTAGATGGCGCCACAAGAACAATGTATATGTACAGTTTCCCCCTGGTGGGAAACGAGTCGTTGAGTCGATGCTGCGGGAAAAGCTGGTGTGACCATCGCGCGGGAATCTTTCCCCAATGTTGTTTTCTGCATTTATAAAATACACATCTTTAAACTGTGAAAAAAGGAACTGTATAGATATGGTTATTGTACAGAAAATAAATGTATGTTACCCTGAGGTGAAATAATATCATGGATTGAAAGGCATCTTCATCCCCCCGGCGAGTTACAATATTCATTTCTTTTTGTTTGGCAATCGCATAAATTTCTATCGTCGTCAACAATTAAAAGCACGAAAAACAACAACAAACTCAAACGTTTTAACCGTCTTGAGGGTACTGATGGGCAATTGAATACAGTCAACACACAATTCAGGGGATTGAACTATTTGTAGCGGCAGTTCCATCTTATTGGATCAGTGATAAAAGGATTTATGTATTCTCGCAAATAACATACTGGATGATGTACAGAAAACACTGGCTTTGTTCGGCCTGATGTTGAAATATATAATTTTAGCTTACATGATAAAATAATTTAAACTCTTACTACGGTTTTGCTTTCTGAAGAAAGATACGTTCATTTTTTTTTTATTAGTTTCTTCTCTCATTGCTTGGATATAAGTAAAGTCTGTAAATATTTTACCCAGTATTATAAATTACCACATTTATAAATTGAAACTGATTCCCAAA
Source organism: Nephila pilipes (assembly GCA_019974015.1). Lineage (NCBI taxonomy): Eukaryota > Metazoa > Arthropoda > Arachnida > Araneae > Nephilidae > Nephila > Nephila pilipes. The sequence goes on from BMAW01075539.1 coordinate 1,118, forward strand.
ATTTTAGTTTCCGTCGAAAAATGAGTACAGTCAATAAATAAATGGAATTTTCAAAGTATTTCACATTTCAAATATTCAAATGAGCAAAAAGATTAATTTTGGATCATTTATACTCAACATATTTTCAATTTATTACATCACTGGACAATCTGTGTAGAATTCTTTTATACACGTAGCCAGATGGATCACTAACTAGAATACAGTGATTTTATTTAACATAATAAGTTAGATCAAGTCAGCATTGCATTAAAGGGATTGTTGAATACAGTTTACTTACCCTCTCTCTCTGTTTTAATAACCCTAAAATAACTTAATTAACAATATTTATGACATATTTAAGAAAAAATCAAATTCAAAGCTAATTAATGAAACCTAATTTAAATGAAAAACTAACCTGTTATTATATCAATCAACAAACCATTCATAAAAAATTCATGAAACCATTCATCATTCAATTCATTCCATTCATGAAACCATTCATCATTCATTTGAAATATAGCGAAATAAATTTTAAAGCTGAACATTTTTCATTGCAGCTCTTAATTATAACATATATCTATGATATAGCTAATATTTTGTGGTTTTTTACAATATATATTTTTCAGTTATGTATAAATATTTTTGGATGATATTTCTATATAAACCACTTTCATTTTGTTATTTAATCATATCTTTCACCTGTACATTTACATTTGATAAGAAGTAATGATAATAGATAAGTAGATTATTGAAAAGTATAAATATATCTAAATGATTATTTTATATTTTCATGCAATCTATTTAATATCTTTCATGTATATATATTGTTTTGAAGAAAAAGATCTATTTTTGGGTAATTAATAAAAATGACAAACATGTTATTTTCAAACAAATAATAAACTCTGGATTTACTTAAGTGTTATTTTTATCAAGAGTCCTTCACATTTCACTTTAAAATACTCTTCCCTGAAGCCAATTAAATAAACCAAATTTTGATGACTGTACTCATATTTTGCTATTTTGGATTCAAAATCGCATTGCGAAAATTCCTATTTACAGACTGAACTATTACGAACTAATATAATAAGAGAATAAAAAGAAAAATAGAAATGCATTTAAGTGCTCGAAACTTTAAGGTGTAGCCAGTATATACGAGTTTCTGCCAAAAAGTAACAATCAAGGTAAGAATATCGTTAACCATTGAGAATTTTATAAATACAATTTTCAAGTACAGAAGATACACTTGAAAATTCTCTAGAAGTCTTGCCTCCAAGTGGTAGGATGACTTGTTGATAAGATAATTGTTAGATCTGTGATGTATTGAATGAGAGTTGGGATGAACGGTCGAAAACTCTTCAAAATAATAGACAATGAGTAGGTGTTTTCTTAGTAAGGACTTTTTGGGAAAACATAGAAGACTGTTTTAACAACACTTGAAGGCTTCGAGTGGAAGAAGTTTGAAAAGTTAATTTTCCTTTGCAAGATTGATTAATTCGGTATTTAATTTTTAGTTGCCAAATTGAATATTTTATTCTTTATGTCTGTATGATATCCCATTAATATGTTTAGCAAGCTGAATAAATCTTAGTATTTGTTGTTTTCCCGTGCTGTAACTGTACTGTTTTGAATTAATTAACTTTATATATATATAATACATTGGTTGTTTATGAGACTTTTGAATTCTTTTCTTGAATATTGTTTTGAGGCTTAAGGTAAGTGTTTGGAACATATGAGTAATAACTGTCTTTTTGTTTAAAATTAATATAATTCATAAATATGATTTGTTTCAACAATTTTGATACTTTTTTATTTTCTCAAGAAAATGTAGTTGTGCAATTTCTCTGCAAAATCAGTTATATTAGTCAGCATGTCTTAAAAGTTTTTAGATTTTATGTTTATTGTGAAATCACATACTAAATGATAAAAAAAACTTAAATTTCGTTTTTTATCCCAATACATATATTTTCATTCACGGATAGTAACAATAGGTTTATTTACTTAGAAAAAATATTTTTCTATGTGTCAATATATTTACATTCATTTCAAGTTAAGATTAATTCCTAAGTAAATAGGAGACATCAAATGAAGAGCAGAAAATATTATTTTCATCCGAAGAATGAAATCTATCAATATCGTTAATACTGTAGTTATAACAAGCAACAATAATATAAAATTCGTTAAAACGCAAATTTATGCTATACAATTCAAAAGAAGAATACAGATATAATTTATTATTTATAAATTTCACATTATTCCAAAATTAATGCAATAATTTTTTTTTTTTTTTGTTTTCATTATTACTTATAAATAACGCGAAATTTATAAATAATAATTGATAAAAAAAACACAACATTTATTATTTATACATGTTGCATTATTCTAAAATTAAAGCAGTATATCACTTTGAATATGTATTAATTGCTGTAATTAATTTTGGTACACTTTAGGAAACTATACACTGACTCCAGCGCTATTAAACAGAATTTTTTTTTATAAAACATAATTTGCATAAAGCTTGAATATTAGGATAAAATGGGGTATAAATAAAATTATTACTTCTATACCACTCAAGTATTAAACATACGGAAAACTTATTTTTATTTCTCAAAAAAAAAAAATTAATTTTCGTGACGACTGTTTCATGAAGAATGTTTCTTTTATTTTTAAGGTAAGATTTTTCCTTTTCACTACAATGAAAGCTACAGTAGGTAAACCAGAGATAAAATCATGTGTGAAGTTTTTTTTTTTTTTATAAACAAATTTTCAACTTTTTTTTTTATTCCAGAACCTCTAGCATTTATGAAATGAATCAATAAATTTTCACTTTGGTTAAGACAGAATAAAACAAATTATTTTTACAGAAATCCTGGAACCAGAGGTGATCTTCAAAAATCAGTAGTTTATAGTCATTTGATGATAACATTAAGCCATTTATTTTTTAAAGAAAATTCTTCTGATTCTTATAATCCACAATTTAAGACAAAAAATTTACTTTCTTTTTGAACAATACTTTGGAGTTCAAAAAAATATTTTGTTGATTTTTTCAAAGTCCATCACTTGTTTATAGGAAGTACACATTTAAACTAAAGTGATTATGTTGTTATAACATATAACAACTTTCACTGTTTAATGTAACAGAGTTAATATCATATTTTTATTCATAATTATATCTTTCACCTATGTATGACAGAATAATAAAAGCCAACTTTTTTATATGGTGGCAAAGATTTTTGAAAAAGAAAATGGAAAAATTTGTTAAAACTTGTCGCAATTGTCTTTATATTTCATTGTTAGGCGAGTAAGAACGATTCTCAAAGTTTCAGAGCTCTAGCTTGATGGGAAGATTGTTAAATTAACGATCCAATATTTAAAGACAAGGATACACACAGAGACAAACACACACCAAGTGAAATACATAAAAACGTTAAAACTAACTAAAATTAATAAATCCATCCGGCAAATTATATGCTTGGAAAGCAGTTTAGCCCAACCACCCTTGGTGACAAGAATTGTTTGGCGGTATTTTGCCAATTGTGGCCCCTCTGGTCCGCGACTTAACGTTTTGCCAAAAAAAAAATCATCAAATTTGCATTTTTTGAATTCATGCTAAGTGGTTGGGCTAAACTGCATTATTAAAAAAATATTGAAATATCAATTAAAACTTGTCTCAAATATATAAATATTACATCGTTAGGCGAGTAAGAATGATTTCAAAGTTTTCAGAGCTCTAGTTTGATGGGAAATTGGTTAAATTAACTTTCGAAAATTTGATGACACACAGATACACACACAGAGAGACAAAAACCAAGTGAAATACATAAAAACGTTGTAAAAATATGTAGTATCTTAGCGAATCCCTTTTATTATTAAAGACAGTATGTCAAATACTAAATTGTTACAAAATTGCTGGTCAAATATAAAGACACGAATAAACACGGACGTACAAACTGTTTTTCCTTTTCAAAGTTCAAAGAACTCTGTATTTAATAAGAATGAAACATATTAAATAATATGTGAAACTTAAAGAAAAGAAATTAATATATGAAACTTGCACAAAACATCTTTAGGAGTTTTATAGGTACGATATTTAGATGCTACTACAAATATCAAAACAAAAATCAAACTCTTAAAAATTATAATTTCCGACATTTTTTCTACGAATTAAATTGACTCAAACAGTTATAAAAATCAAATGAACTTACTCAAATATAATTTAGCACACCATGAAATAATTTTACAAACAATGTACAAATAATCTACCTACAAAATGGTAGCTTCAGATTATAATGATGTATCGAAATTTCCAACAGAAGTATTACATTGTTTTCTAATAAGGAAAATATAAATTAAGTCTTCTTTTTGGCTTTTCTTGTATTCGGTATAGATACTTAAACGACATAGAAACTTTTAGTTAATTCTCATGTGGTACAAAACAATTCTTGTTTAGTCTCGTAATTTTAAGCACACATACCCAAAAGGTTGAATTTTGTAACTTGTTTATTTACTGCAAAAATCATTGCAATATCTCAAAATGTTAAAAAGCAAATCATAAAATGACAATGAAGAATTTAAAAAAAACTAACGGGGTTGCGTATAATACTTTTGATAAACTGAAAAATATTCAATGCTTTTTCAAGTGATATTATCTGTAATTACATAATGTTGAAATTTTAAAAAACACATTTTGATTTGATTTTAAAAAAATCAATATAGAGTTAACGAATCATTATAGTTACAATTTTATTTAATTTGTTATCGCATTATTTACAATGGTAGTTCATAACAAATTCTCCATATTAGGAACATGTTTCAAGAAAAATGTTTCTGTTTTTCACCATTTTTTTATTACATAAGTGTACACATCTCATTTAGAATTAAAACTTAGTAATATTTATACGTTTATTTGCATATTTATTAGTATAAATTTTGAAAAAATCTCCATTTTATAAGTGTCGTGATATGTAATAATTAATTATTAAATATATGATGATACATACACATGTAGGTGTACATATATATATATAACAGGTCAATTAAACAGTCCCCGGTCTGACTCATAGATGGCACTACTAGAATTAAATCCATATGTTTTTAGTTAGCCCTAACCCTCAAAAGATTCGTGTATAAATTTGACAGCTGTCGGATCATTAGTTTGTGAATATGGCATTTTGAGTGAAGCAACTTTTGTTATTGTGAAAAAAATGGATAAAAAGGAATGTCGCGTGTTGATAAAATATTGCTTTTTGAAGGGAAAAAATACAGTTGAAGCAACACACTTGGCTTGATGCCGAGTTTCCAGACACTGCCCCAGGAAAATCAACTATCAAGGATTGGTATGCTAATTTAGACGTAGTGAAATGAGCACCGAAGACGGTGAATGCAGTGGACGTCCAAAAGAAGTTGTTACCAACGAAAACATTAAAAAATCAACAAAATGATTTTGATTTACCGTAAATTGAAATTGAATGAAATAGCAGACACTCTAAAGATATTAACTGAATGTGTACATCATATCATTCACGAATATTTGGGTATACAAAGTGGGTGCTGCGCGAGCTCACATTTGACCAAAAACAACGACGAGTTGATAATTCGGAGCAGTGCTTGAAGATGATCAAGCGTAATAAACCCGAGTTTTTGCGTGGATATGTGACAGTGGATGAAACATGGCTCCATCATTTCACTCCGAAGTCCAATCGACAGTCATCCGAGTGGACTGCACACGATGAACCCGATCCAAAGCGTGGGAAAGCGCAACAGTCGGCTGGCAAGGTTATGGCGTCTGTATTTTGGGATGCGCATGGAATAATTTTCATTGACTACCTTGAAAAACGAAGGACCATCAACAGCGACTATTACATATCGTTATTGCACCGTTTGAAGGACGAAATCCCCGAAAAACGGCCGCATTTGAAGAAAAAGAAAGTGCTGCTTCACCAAGACAATGCATCGTGTCACAAGTCAGTGAAAACGATGGCAAAAATCCATGAATTGGGCTACGAATTGCTTCCTCATCCACCGTATTCCTTAAATCTGGGCCCCAGCGACTATTTCCTGTTCTCAGATCTCAAAAGAATGCTCGCTGGGAAGAAATTGTTGTCGAATGAAGAGGTGATCGCTGAAACTGAGGCCTATTTTGAATCAAAGGACAAATCGTACTACAAAAATGGTATCGAAAAGTTGGGGGGTCGCTATAATCAGTGTATCACCCTTGAAGGGAGTTATGTCGAATAAAAAAAACTAATTTTGCCAAAAAAATGTGTTTTACTATGGTAGGCCGGGGACTTTTCAACTGACCTGCTATATGTATAAAGAGAGTATAAATGTAAGATGAATAGTTGGAATCATTGAAATACAAAACTTATTTAAATTTAAATATGAAAAATAAGTTCTTATTTATCATAGAGAATTCATAATATTGGCATTAGACAATATCCGAATTCCTTTCTCGGTTCAAGAATTTCGTTATCTTATCAATTTATGTGAAATGAGAAAATGACCAAAAATTGCACTTACAGATAATATTAAAAATAAATTAAAAAAAATGAATTATAGAGTCCTTTATAAGCACATTTTTTTTCTGTCGGAAATGATTTATTTATTTCTTTTCTCTTATATAAATCTAGCGATATATCCAAAAAGCAATATAGCACACTTCTTGAAAAGATAACGCTGGCTTACTTTTTATTTCATTACTTTTCATTGAAGGAAACGCGATTTTTTTTTTCTTCGCTCCTTTAGTAATATTTTTTCTCAATCATACATTTCATAATTTTGAAAGTTTTCCTCGTGGCTGGAAAGATATATCTTGATCTTTTTCACGGAAAAGTTAAATAAAACACAATTTTGCATTTCCAAGTTAAGAAACTTTTCAATATGGGGAAGTTTGTTAAAGTAGTTTTGGTCTTTCGAGATAGAATTCGGTATTAAAAAACATCCAAGAGAGATGCAGGGAAAAAATATTTCCATACAATTAATTTAGGAGAAATTTAATAAAATGTTTCTGACACTAACAAGGTGGATAAAAAAAAGTACTCTTGTTAGAAGTAAGCAATGAGATATTACGAGTAGGAAAAGAAAGAGAGGAAATTAACTGAAACTGTCCTTTGATCGTTTTAGTTTTTTAAAGTGTTCTATAACCATGACACGTTCCACATCTCGAAAAATCCTTACTAAATTTTTCCATACGATAAGACCATGTTTGCTTTTTTCAGAGCAATTTCACTGGGAGCAACCTATTGTTTTGATAATTGTTTGGTTTTTTATGAATAGTTATAAATCCGTATCTAATCGTTGACTACAACTCGAAGCAAAACTGTGACAACTTATATGTCGACCCAATGAATCAGTTTCAAATTGATTTTGGCGCCATTGAACAAATGATAGGAAACACTGGTTAGATAAACTTCCCTTAGCAATACCATAACTTATGTCTTTAAATACATGCAAATTTCCGAACTACGCTTGAAAAAGGCGTGTTTAGAAAGCGTAATTGTTAGCTAAGAAACTTCGATCTTAATATTTCTTTTTGTTAATTTCTATGAATTATGCTATATTATGTTACTATTTTGCTTGATCATTTGAATAAAAGCTTATTCCTAAATTTGTTTGTGTAAATAAGTAAAGAGATTAGGAGAAATGAATTTTCTGTTTTAGTGCTTAACAGTGCTCTTAAAGAGGATCTCAAAGATATTCCATCTGCGAATTGGTCTGCTTTTTAGGTTATTAATAAGAAGCAACCTATATAACAGCTAAGATATTTCATCTTCGTTTATATATAAGTTACAAATAATATAATTCGAAATAAAAACCAACGTTTTTACATGTTGGCAAAGTTCATTAAAAAAATTATTAAAATATTAGTTAAAACTGGTCGCAAATATCTAAATATTGCATTGTTAGGCAAATAAGAACGGTTCCCAAAATTTCAGAGTTCTAGCTTGATGGGAAGTTGGTTAAATTAACAATAGACAATTTGATGACACACTGATACACATACATACAGACACACACCAAGTGAAATCATAACAACGTTAAAATTAACTAAAATTAATTAATCCGGTAAATTAAATGGTTGGAATACAGTTTAGTCAAACCACTCTTGGAGACAGGAAATATTTGGCGGTATTTTGCCAAATGTTGCTAAATTGGTCCGCGAAGCGGACTTAACATTCAGCCAAAAAAAAAAAAAAAAAAAAAAGTCGCCAAGTTTGGCAATTATTCAATTTGCGCCAAGTGATTGAGCTAAACTGCATTATTTAAAAAAATATGAGTTAAAACTTGTCGCAAACGTCTAAATATTGCATTGTTAGGCGAGTACGAACGATTCCCAAAATTTCAAAGCTCTAGCTTGATGGGAAGTTGGTTAAATTAACGATCGAAAATTTGATGACACACACACACACACACATACCAAGTGAAATTCAGAAAAACGTTTTAAAAAGATAAAATATCTTAGCAGAACCACGTTTGCAAAAGTCGTGTTTTCAGCACTGTTTCGAACAATGGATGGCTCGCGTTGTAGATTAGAGGAGGGGTGTATATTGAAAGTGATAATAAGTATATATTTATGAGATCAAAAAAAAAATATTTTACTGCATCAGACACGTTATTTAATAGACATGTATTGTATATATAACTTAGAAAAGTAGAAAGAGAAGTAAAATATAAAGGAATTAGGAAAAAATAAAACGTTTTGAAAATTTTTAAAAAAGCTTAATTTTTTTTTGAAAACACAAAAATGAAAAGCAATATATTTAAAGTTGTAAATTGCTGTAGACTGTTAAACTGAGTCATTCTAGAACTGTTGTCCTAGCTAACCCTGTGAATGAAATTTACTATCAAAAATTCACTGTATCACCAAAAATATCAACTGAAAAAGAATTCTGAAAATTTAAATCCAAAAATTAAAATATAAACACACATATGTATATATATATATGCATTTACACTGTATATGTATATATATTTCTATGTATATATACATTGTATATATATATATATATTTGTGTATGTGTATTGTTATGGAAAAATTCTTATCCTCTCTGCAATTGTGTAGCGGGCGTAAAAATCGATGCCAACTCGGAGAATAAAAAAAATTAGGATGTATTTGTAAATCTTCAACACAACACAAAGATAGCACAGCTTTGACAATAACAGACACAAAGCACCTGCAGAATTCAAAGTCGTAGATCACACAATAGTTACGGTTACCGTTATTTCAGAAACGTTGAGCTCACCAACTTATTACTTTTGACGGAGGGCAACCTTTAAAGTAATATTCTGCACTTCAAGGGCGGCAGGCTTACTTTACAGTAGATACACGTTGCTTCTACGCAAATTCACCCGATATGCTACACTTTAAGTGCCGACAGCGTTCAGTCGATCTTCTGATCTATCTCCTCAACAGATTCTCAAAAGACTGTTGGAAATTAATTACTCGGATCCCGCCAGGAGGCGTCTTGTTTCGTGTGAGTGAGAACGCACGGGTTCATGAGTAATATTTTGAAGAATGCTATTGGATCTTGACCGCTTAAGGCGGGTTTTTTTTGCTTGTATTGGATATAATTGCTCCTGACCGCATAAGCGGGTTGAATTAAAATATAGACTGTTTGGAAGCTTGTATAGTTTTGTAAATTGTATAAATATTCGATTATGTGTGATTGGCACGTGGAGTCCTTAAATAAATGTGTATTGAAATAACTGCTCTCCCTATATTTTGGACTTGGTGGATAAGACATCTCCAACAAAAACAGACTCATTGCAACAGTTCCGCTAAATCCGGGCCGAACCTCCTGCAGATTCACTCGACTGTGGTTCTCTAATCTGTCTGCAAAGCAGACTCCACAGACAACTGATTCCGTACACAAACTGATTCCTTTGCCAGACTCAGAAATTGATTTACTCGACTACAGCTCTTCGTTATAGTCGAGCCATTATGCTTACAGCTCTGCCTTTCCGGCCAGGCATAAAATCACATAAGAAAATTCGGGAAAGGTCCGTAACTTTCTTCCCTTTCGATTTTCCGCTTAGGTTTCAGTAGCTTCGAGTACTTTCCATTTGTTGTCAAGTCCCCAAATGGTAGTCAATGTGAAGGAGTCATTTATTAGACTCTCTTTTGTGAACCACCGACATCTATGTAAGTCATTCTTTTCCTTGAAATGAGAGGTGATACAGGGAAGCATCAACTCATGTTCTTAACAATATATATATATATATATATATATATATATATATATATATATGTTGTGCGTGTGCGAGTGTGATTTTGTGTGTGTGTGTGTGTTTAGCGGGTGTTTATAAAACTTTTTGATTTTTAATTACTTATAAAATAATGAAGATAGACTAAAAGTAACAACATAAAAGGTCAGATAGACTCATAAAATATATTTCATTAATATAATAAAATAATTCATTAAAAATTAATATAAAATCATGAAATAAATTAAATGGAACTCTTCATATTTACAATGAAAACTCATCATGGCTTGGAGCCAAACTGGGTTTGTATGATAGAAATGAACAACTCATTCCATGCAGCTTCAAGTCTATGCTATACTTAATCAATAGTATTAGCTGGAGTGGGGTGGAAGGCCAGTCTCTCAGCAACCGATGACCTAATATTTTAAATAGGTGACAAATATAGAGAACCTTGAAAGCCAGAGCAAGAATCGAATATTCTGTGTATTGAGGAAGGTGAGAACACAACGCACGATGTATGGTCTTGCATTATCTTGTTAGAGGAAGAGGGTTCGGCACGCCTAGAAGATAGGGTACAACCACTGGACGTAAGAATATACCAGTCTGCGTTCAAATTACCATCGTTTCGAACTAGAGATGTGAGTGTTGAGTACCCAATGGCTGCCCAAAACATCACATCATGTTCAGGGCCCCTATGCCGATATCGAACAAAAGCGGGCAACGAGCGGATTCCTTGGAGTCTTCAGACACCAAAGTCGCCATCCCTCTCTATGCTGCATTGTCAAGGGAAGTCGAAGTAATGTTCACCAATCTCAAAGTCCACGCTGCAGATCATAACGGTACACAGGATCTCCATGCAAAGATCCTGAGTGAAGATCCGTTCAGTTAAACCCTTAATAACTCATTTATTCCATATCCACTTGACAGTGGTTGGATTTCGCCCAGTAAGATGGGCAGTATCACGGAAAGAAAATCCACTCTACATAGGCAACGCAACGATCCTATCTCAAGCGGATTCCGACATTTGCCGGTAAGCATTTCTTCTTATTTGAGGCATAAAACGATATTCTGAACAAACTCCTAATTTAAGAAACGCGTTCCTAATAAGAAATTCTCAACACAACAATTGTTTTATGCAGTGTTTTCAGATGTCATTTTAACCTCCTGCTTCGGCTAAGTTCGATCTAATACTAATCATTTGTATATCCTAATCTTTTCTCCCTTTAATGTGATTTTGATGTTCGTCATATCATTCCTTCCTGGTGTTGCATTTTTAATGTCCAGCACTATACGTTATACATTATAGAATAGTTATACATTATAGGTTATATACGTTGAAACATTATAGATTAGTAATTAAAGTTTAAATTTAAAATTGATAAATTATAATTTTTTTTTCAAACTACATAAAATATGTATTAAATATTCAGCCATAAAATAAACGTATAAAAAGAAGAAAAATTGTAAGAAAGTTACACAAAATAAGTGAAATAACCAATAAAATCACATCAATGCTTTTAATGTGAAATTTACTTAAAAATAAAAGAAAAATAATAAATGAAGTTTTTAATTACTTTCCTTACAGTCGTACTTTGAAATAAATAAAAATTAATAAAAAAAGGCTTCACTGTAAGAAGAAATGAGCCAATATAATTGATTAATAGCTTTGAAAATAATTATATCTTGTCTTAGAATCAAAATCCAATAAAATTGACTGAATGTTTTTAAGAAAGTTACATATAAAAGTAAGATAACCAATAAAATTGATTGAGTGTTTTAAAGAAGTTGGGCTGCAAAAATATGAGGACTATTCAAAAAGTAAGGAACGTTTTGGAATTAAAAAGAAACTAAGTACAAGAAAAAAAAATATTATATACATCAGAAAGAGCGACTAAAATTCTACTGTTCTACATAGTCACCCAACAAATCGAGGCACTTATCATAGCGGTGGACTAGCTTTGAAATTCCTTCGTCGTAGAATTCTGCCGCCTGCGATCTCAGCTACTCAGTGACGCGCACCCGCAGCTTTTTGTCGGCACTCATCTTGCACGAAATTTGTGGTAGCCTAGCTTTTGTGAGACAATTTCAAACAACAAAGTCCATAAAACTTGTGGAAAACTAAGCGAAAGCTCCGTTATTGTGAAACGACGGTTTTCACGAATCTTTTCATCAACTTTAGCGACCAGTTCGTCAGTCACAATGCTAGGGCGTCCACTCTTCTCTTCATCGTAAACGTTAATTCGGCCATTTTTAAACTGAATGCACCATTTCCGGATTGAACTTTCATTCATTACGTTGTTTCCGTACACTTTACGCATTTGCCGATACATTTCCATAGGTTTTAGGTTTTTTGCCAACAAAAACAGTATCACAGACCGCACCTCGCAACTGGCGGGATTTTCAATTGCAGCGCACATTTTAAATTTGAATATCGAAAAAACGGGCAGCTCGGAAATGTTCCCGTTGTGATGGCTGGACGCCGACTGAGATGCCGAGCACGCAGACTACAAAATATACGTGATCGGCGCGCGCCTAGCGACGTCAGACGGAAACGTTCTTTACTTTCTGAATAGCCTTCAAATAACATTGTTGTATTGCTTTAGAGTTGGTTGTACTTCAAAAATGGAATAACCTATAAAACTGATTTAATATATTACCAAAAGCGGTTCTTCAAAATTAAATTAACCAATTAAGCAGACTGAATGTTTTGATTAAGGATCTACATTTAAACTAAAGAAACTAATAAAATTAATTTAGTACTCCAAAGAAGGCCATACTTGGGGTCTCAGGACTCTTAACGCTTGTCCGTGTATCGAAAAAAATATCATTTTTCAAAACAATATAATTTACCAATGAAAAAAAGCAGACAATTGAAACTTTTACCACATAATATTCATATTTATTTACATTTTGTCTCATATTTTCATGAGATTTGAAGAAATATTTAAAAAGTTATAATGAAAAATAAATTAGACATTTTTTTCAAAATTAAGGAAATCTATATTTTGCTGCGCGCAGGATTCTGAAGAATATTATTGATTAAAATTTACAAAAGTTATATTATTTAGTAAAAAAAAGTTCAATTTTAAAGTTATACACACTTTTAGAGAAACTTAGAGAAAAAAAATTTTTTTTAATACAATTATTAAAAAAATTATGAAATTTTAAGAAAAAATCCAATTAAAATTCATATAAAAGATTTTCTGTTAATAATTTGTTTAAAAATTGATCTATAAGTCATAAAGAAACCTTTTTTGAACATGTATATAAAATTTCACTCTGATATCTTAAATAGTTTCTGAGAAATCCTGCGCGCTACTTAAAAATTTTTGTTTTGCGAAAAATGAAGTTAAAGTTGAAAAATAACAAAAAAAGAATTCACATAAGATAACATACACTAAAATGCCCCAGGATCATAAGTACTTCCCTCAGTAATCTTATGGTGTTCCATTTCTTTAGCTTTTTTAATTTTTTTAATCTTACGAGCTTCAAACGAAGCTTCGGTTGCTCGCTTCTTGGCAGTTGAAACGCGCACTTTGTCGACATTTACACATTTATAAATGTATTTCCTGTGAATTTTCAAGCCTAAAGCAAGCATCAAATCAGCTTGACTTTTACGTCCATCATTGTATTCACATATAGATTATAAAAGTGGCTATTTTAGCAACTGTTAGGCCTGACCCAATTAATTTTGGGCTATATTTCCATATCAGCGAGTTCAGTGACTCATTTGCATTTTGGGTTTTACCACCTAAACATCTTCGCAGCAGCTTCAAATGCGATAAATCCTTAAAAACAGGTTTAATTGATTCTGAAACTGCTTTTGGTAAGGTGTTCGTATGTTTATATTCCTGAGCTTTGTTGTTAAACTCCGAAACATTATATTTACACCAACTATCGATGCCTTTAGGGCAGAACCAATGCTTCGGCTCATCATCTGTACTAGCTGTATGAGCCCATACAGCCCAGATAGCTTGTCTCATCTCGCTGACATTTTGAGCATTGGCACGGATTGCATTACCATAGTAGATTGTCAATTTATTTATGACAGCATCCGTTAGGCGACCCTTTCCACCAATTGTTTTCCCATCAGACAGCTTCTTTTTCCCCATTGAGGCTTTCAATTTTCTCAAGTGGCTGCCCATTCGCTTTTGAACGTGTCCAACGCACTCAATTTTATCAATTGTGATACTGTCACCGTATGGCTTTTTTTCAACAATAGATAAAAATGTTTTTGAATCCCCATCTCCGATGTATTGTTGATATATTAAGCCATGTTTGCGTTCAGATCTGAGAAAAATTCTTTGCATTCCACTGACTTCCATTTGTCCAGCGGATCCGTAGTGGTTTTTTTTACAAAAATGCTGGTGTTTAGCCAAATAAGAACTATATTTGGGCCCGAACTTTGGCCCCTTGTATGAGTTGCACCCTTTGCAATACGAAGACATGATTTCAATATCGAGGACTTTCCCACAATCAGCTCCAATCAGAGTGCACACCCCGATAAGAGATGTATGACCTCGTGTCTTCCATGTCCCATCACCACTAACTGCAATAGAATTCGCAGTGCCATCAATAATTTTTTCTTCTTTCGCAGCTTTTATCATTGATACATTTGCAAGAGCCTCACTCGCATCTGCTATCTTTTTATTTATTATGTCATATGCCTTCTGAGACACTAGCTTTGGCAAACACATAATGGAGCAAAATGTCTCGAGGGAGGATAATCCTTGGCCTATATATCTCATCGCTAATACAGACCGTCTGTTAATTTCAGGTACATTTTTTTTGTCACCAATCATATCACAGGAATTGAATTTCTGCTGAACTCCACATTTTTTACAACTTATTAGGAATGTTGATGACAAACCTATAGTGGATTTTTCACTCAATTTTATTTCCCCTTGGCACACAGTGCAATGCATATATTTTTCTAATTCTGAGAACATTAAATTAATATCTATTAATCTATATCCCAGAAATCAGTGACAAACATCTTTTTCTAAAGATTGCGAAACACTATGTGCACAAGGTAACTTTTTAGCAGATGTACTTTTGTTTGGCGCTATATCTTCAAACACAATTCTGCCAAATTCAGACTTCGATTTTTTCATGTATTTATTACCTTGAAATCTTTTCTTTTTTGGTCTCTGTCCAGACGATCGTTTTTTCACAAGATTATCCATATCAAAACACTCACTGAGAGAGATCTAATAACGAATAAATTTGACTGCGAAAGTAAATAAACAAACTCAGAAAAAGCAAAGTTAAAAGTTGAGTTGCTACACTCCTACTTATTCACAAATTTATTTTGATATTAAATATGACTCTTCTTCTAAAACTATTCAGCAAGAGAGAATAATGCTTAGAAAATTCTGACAGCTGTCAAAAGTGGGCGTGGCAGGGGCTTGTTTTGGTTTACTTTTCACCAGGATGGTTTAGTTTTTTCTCGATAACTCTGGAAGTTTTCGAAGTATCGTTATAATTTTGGTACCAAAATGTTCAGAACAAATGAGGCTCTAACATATATTTTTTTCAAAAAATCAAAAATTTTGATGTTTAAGGGTCCTGAGACCCCTTAAGAATAGAACAGCCAATAAAATTGATTGAATGCTTTGAGAAGGCTGCGCCTTAAAAATAAGATCACCAATAAACACTGTTTAAATGCTTTCAAGAGGGGTACCTATTAAAAATAAAATAACCAATAAAATTGATTAACTACTTTTTAGAAGCATGTACTTCAAAAATAAAATGTCCAATAATAGTGTTGTATTACTTTTAAAAAAGGACTGTACATTAAGAATAAAATAACCTGTAAAATTGATTTAATACATTGGGGAAAAAAAGGTCTTACTTCAAAAAGAAATCAACCAATAAAATTGATGAAAAGCTTTGAAATGGCCACACTTCAAAAATAAAATCACCAATAATATTGGTTAAATGCTTTTAAGAAGGTTAAATTTAAATGTAAGATAACCAATAAAGTAGATTAATTGCTTTAAAGAAGTCTGTACCACAAAAGATAAAATATCCAATAATAGTATTGCCTTGCTTTACAAATGGCCATACTTCACAAATAAAATAACAAAAAAAAATTATTAACGAAGGCGTTACTTCAAAATGAAACATGCCAATCAAACAAACTAATGTTTTAAATGAGGATCTAGATTTAAATTAAAGTAACTAATAAAAGTAATGCTATACTCCAAAGAAGGTTGTACTTCAAAAAAAGAACCAATAGAATTGATTGAATGCGATGATAAAGCGGTATCTTAAAAATAAGATCACCACTAAACATTGGTTAAATGCTATCAAGGGCGTTGTCTTTTATAAATAAAATAACCAATAAAATTGATTTAAAACATTATAGAAGGCTGTACTTCAAAAATAAAATGTCCAATAATATGGTTGTATTACTTTTTAAAAAAAGGATGTGCTTCAAGAATGAAATAACCAATAAAATTGATTTAGTACATAAAAAAAGGCGTTACTTCAAAAAGATGTTATCCAATAAAATTGATAAAAAGTTTTGAAAGGGGCGTATCTTAAAAAGAAAATCACCAATAGCATTGGTTACTTGCTTTTAAGAATATTCAATTTAAAAATAAGATAACCAATGAAATTGATAAATTGAATTAGATAAGGTTGTACTTCAAACATTAAACGTCTAATAATATTGTTACATTGTTTTAGAGAAGGCTGTACTTCAAAAATAAAATAACCTATAAAACTGGTTTAATGCATTTGTGAAGGCGATACTTGAAAATTAAAATAGCCAATTAAGTAGCTCACAAAACTGATTTAGTACTCTAAAGAAGACTGCATTTTAGAACCACAACCAATAAAATTTAATAAGTGTTTTGAAGAAGGGTGAGCTTTAAAAATGGAACAACTATTATATAACTATTATTTAGGACATTTAATTTTTCTTACCTCTACTTTAGGCGAGTTTAAATTGTATTCGTATTAAATATGTTGATGTGCAACTGAAGAAAAAGCCAAAGTATTTAAAAGTATTTTGAACTAAATTGTAAGTGACGTAAGTATTATTTATTATTCTTTATTAATAATAAAAAAGTAGATCATGTGAAACTGTCACGAAATTTTTAAGAAATTAACATTATTAGATAACAAAAATGAAATACAAAAAAAAAAAATTATATACATAAATGTACTAAAACCTACAATGAATATCCTTGTAATATATACTCGTATTTCAGTTGAAAAGTAAATAATCAACTGATTTCAAAGCAACAAATAGTTTATATTAAACCTTGTGACGCCCTTGATTTGCTTCTATAAAACATTTAAGCAATCGCAATTTAATTAATATTAAAGCAAGCAATTATCAACAAAATAAAACACCGGTAAAAATGAGTTTCCTAAACATGAGAATTCTTTTAACAAAATGTGTAACAAAATTTTATATACCATAAATTCTAAGTAACATTCGCCTATCTAGAAGATAAGCAATGTTACGAACATGAAATTATGCTTCCCTGCAAAGCTTTGTTATATAAGAAATGTTGGATTTACAGAGATGTCACCAGTTAACAAAAGAGAGTTTTAGCAAATACTCTTTCACCTTGGCGACGGAATTGGCAACCATTTGGTGAATTGGTGAGAAATTCGCATAAAATTTAATTTTTTAGATTATTAGTTTTAATCAATTAATTTTATTAATTATAATTAAATTATCGTATTGTCATCCAAAACAATCGGGCATACAAAATTTCAGCTGAATGAATGAAATGTTCAGCTGAAATGTGAGAAAATAGCTTTTAAAAATTTGATTTAGTCGTAGTTACAATGTAATCTTGGCGACAGATTTGAGAACTATTTGGCGACTTGGCTAGAATGTTGGCGTAAAATTTATTTCTTTAAATAATTCGAATTAATCAATTTTTTTTTAATTTTAATTAAATTATTGTTGCATAGTTACAATATTAGTAGAAGAAAAAGTCGATTTAAAAAAGGAATCAAAATTATTTTTATCAATTTTTTATGTTTATACAAAAATCAATTATTATGAATATAGAACAGATCATTTCACGCAACTCGACAAAAGATTAGCAAAACATAACTATACTTACCTGATTTGTGGTTCTTAAGATAAGTCTGCATGAGATTGGATTTGGTTGATTTAATTAACGTCGCACTGAGAAGCATCATGAGGGCTACTAGCAACAAACCTCGTAATTTTGAACATCGGTCAAGTGATGAAGACGAATCCGAACAGGAACGAATCCGAATTTAAGGAGACACAGTACCTCAAAAAGGAATAAAATATCGATAAAAACTGCATTACTTTATTTTAGTTGTATAACGTTTCTGAATGCGTGTACAAATTTTGCTATCTTTACTTGCATTATTTAGCGAAATATTTAAATTTTCTTTAATCGTTTGCGGAATCACATCGTCCATATGCATAAAACTTTAAACTGTTTCATCTCACATTTTAAATGTCATGGATTGAAAATGTTGGGAATTTTTCTTAGCCTTTCTAAAGGGGCTATTGATTTAGGTGGAGCGTTTGGCGTACTAGATCATTTTTCGATTTTTAATTTATTAACTTTTGCTTATATTTTAATTACATTTAGCTTCAATATATTAAATTTAATAATTTTACGTTTGCTTTAATTTTAATTACATGCAGTTGATATAATATTCAATTTAATATGTTTGATTTAATTTTAATTACATTTAGCTTAAATATATTCAATTTAATAATTTATCATTTCTTTTAATTTTAATATCGGAAAGGTTTACTATTGACCATTTCTCGATATTTCATCGTTTACTTTAATTCTTATATTTAATTTTTAAAAAAAGCGCATCTTGGGGGGCTAAATCCATTATTTGTAAAACTTTGCATAGAACTTTTTCAGATTTTTTAAAAATTTTTACATTTATTTCCTTATTTATTACTCTTATCGGATTTTTTATTTCCTTTTGTTTTGTATTCGGTTTATGTTTGGATACATTTATAAAGTTTAGAAACTATTGACGTTTAATATTAAGTGTCTGATAGTATATTAAAGACGTTTTTTCTATCATTTCCTCATTATAACATAAATGAAACGCTTAACGTAAATCAAATCGTCATCATTTGATTTCAACATAAACCAAATAATTAATATAATATAATAAGACCAAATGGTGTTATTTGACATGTAAATTAATTATTAATATGCGATGCATACAACATAATTATTCTAAAAAGGACCTTAAAATTTTAATGTTGGAAACTCTTGTTTTTAATTATATATAACTATAGTAGCATACAATGCACCCAATAGAGTTATTTCTTAACTTCTAACTTCAGAACATCTGCGCTTTAGACGAAGTAATAGTATCTAGGTAAATGGGTGTGCGTTATTTGATAAAATAATTTTTCTAGGCACTTAGTATAAATCTCATCATTTAACATTATGATTTGAAAAACCAATTATGTAAGAAGCCGGAAGCATATTTATAGATCCATATTGAATCAGTTTTATGGAAATCTTATACATATGAATTCCTTGGTTAAACGGGACATATTACGCAGAAAATGCACAAAAGATCGAAAAAAATTTTGTAGCATTTTAATTATGTGACCTTTCTATATTCATGTGTAAAATTTCGTAGCTCTATGTAACTTAGCGTTTTATTTAAATTTCTTTTAAAAGTGCAACAAATCTTTTTAAAATTTATTCTTTTACCGGTCTGGCCTGTCAACTTAATGTTTCTGCTAATCATAAAATCTAAATTTCAGTTTAAGGTTCCCGTCTAACCGTCATTTTGATTTCATGGACATAATGTTAACCCTATGGAGTTTCGCCTTTCTTTCTCACATCTTTACTATTTGATCTAGTTGAATGCAATGAAATGCATCTGAAAGGGCAAAAAATAATAATAACTTCTGTGGAATTACTTTCTAAATCCGATTTAAAAAAAAAAAATATTTCAAAATATTTTCTAAAGAACAGACAACTCACAAATGAATCATAAAACAGGGGTAAAAAAGTTACTAAATATCGGAGGAAAAAAGTAATTCCGCAGAGACATTCATTACTTTTTGCTTTTTCAGAGGAACTTTATTACATTCAAATAGATCAAATGGTAAAGAAGTGAGATTTAAAGTCGAACTTCCATAGGATTAACATTACGTCCACGAAATAAAAATGACGATTAGACGAGAGCCTTGCGTTCAAGCATAGCTAAATTGATTAAAATAATCAGTTACATCTAAAATATATTTTATTAATTCAAAAATAATGGTGATGCTCTCCACAGTTAATTCTCTATCCACGTGTACTAACGATTTCTATAATCTATCAAAGAAAACGTTTATAGAAGCACGATTATAGTACCTACTTCAATTGGGCCAACAATGCTGAGTTTCTAACACACCAAATTCACCTGAAGACGTGCGTGCACATCATATTGACGAAATATTCAGAAACATTCTTATCTAATTCAGTTAACTGTCGCTTCTATACTACTTGATTATCTCTGGTCCCACAGCTTTAAAAGTGTTGTTTGATTTGCATCATCAAGTTTCATTTGATTTGGAAGAAGATTAGAACTTTAACCATTTGACATTTGTAGATAGAACAGTTTTAAATTCAGTTTTAACGCTCAGTGTTACGATCAAACGGTCGCCGTTAGTGGCAGCGTTTTTCACCCAATTAACTTCTGAAAAAGTCACTCTTTTCTGACAGTGATATAGATAGCTCTCTCGATTTTAACACATAGTCTGTAAAGAATTTTTTGGGGTATATTATTGTAATAATTACAACAATTGCATCAGTCACTTTTAAAGAATTTAGAATAACATGATAAATATTGTGAATATTCTATCGTAAAATATTAAATTAAAATATAAATAATGTTAAATTAAATTAATAACATGTAGTTTTCAAAATAAAAAAAAATGTCAACCTTTAATGTAACCACGAATCACCATAAGTGGTTTCATCTAACAGCGCATAGCAATTTGCAAAAGCCAGGCACTACTCCTGTGTCTACAGCTATTGATTTTGGAAATAAAATTCAAGCAAAAAATTTTGATGCCCTGAATATATATACCAATCATTATCCACGCTATTAATTCAATATTAATGTATTTATTTCGATTTAATTTTTCAGTGTAATAAATACTTTAAGATTTCTGTATATTACTGAAATATTAATATGTTTGAATTTACTAGTCTGTGTTTGAGTGATAATTAATTATAATGAGTAAGCTCATGTTTGTATACTACATAGTGCACAAAAATTTTGCAATATAACACATGGATCAATAAGTCCCGAGACTGTGCGGTCGTTTTTTTTTGCGATTCCCTCCTTCAAACGCACCAGCAAGTCAATATAATAATCACTGTTGATCGATTTACCTTTTTCGAGGTAGTCAATGAAAATCACGCCATGCGTATCCCAAAAAACTGACGCCATGACTTTGCCAGCTGACTGCTGCGTTTTCGGACGGCTTTCGACAGCTGTGCGCCACTGCCGCTTCGACTCTGGAGTGTAGTGATGTATCCATGTTTCGTCCATGGTCACGTAACGACGCAAGAAATCTTTTTTGTTGCGAGTAAATAGCGATAAACAGCTTTCTGAATCATCGACTCGTTGCTGTTTTTGTTCCATCGAAAGCAATCGCGGCACCCACTTGGAAAAAACCTTTTTCACTTCACTTCAAAAAACCTTTTTCAGTAAATACACTTCCATATGATATCTGTGTCATCTCAGCAATCTCACGGAGCTTCACTTTACGATCTTTCATTATAATTTTTGTCACTTCACTCACATTTTCCGGTGTAACGGCTTCCACAGGTCTACCCGAGCGTTCCGCGTCATTTGTGTCGGTACGACCACGTTTAAACTCGGCAAACCACCGACAAATCGTTGCTTTTGATGGACAAGAGTACGGGTAACATTTTTCAATCCATTGTTTCGCTTGCACGGTGTTTTTACCCATTAAAAAACAATGTTTTATCAGAACACGAAACTCGGTTTTTTCCATTTTTTAAACAAACTACAAAACGACTTTACTTCAACCTCGATAACTCAGCTGTTTCTGGTCCGATCGACTTAAAATTTTGACACGTTTCAAGCAAAGGTTAGTACTTTAGAATGACCTGGTTACTGGTTTACTACGAGCGCCATCTCTGGGTTAGTATCGGAACTTATTGATCCATGTGTTATATAAATGTTTAAAATGACACATTTTTCCGATTTAAAGGACAGATATATCTTATTTGTATTTCCCTTTCTAAGTATAAACAAATATCTGGTAATATCATTAAATTAAAAATAAATAAATCATCCACAAATTTCTAAAATAAATATACCGAGTATATTAAATGTTATAAGACTTGCAACAATTTTAAAGCACTCAAACCTTTAGTTCATTAAACACTCAGCTTCCTTATTTTTCTAGCAATCATAGCATATTTTTCTAAAGGAAATTACACCTTCTTTAAAGAAGACAAAAAAAAAAAAAAAACGGACAGAAAATCGTGCTAAATTTTATATCTTAAATTATTATATTGATAGAACTTATACTAATCTGAAAAACATAATTTAGGAAGATTATTAAGAAACAACTGTAATATTATATTTTTTACTGTAAAAAATGTATTAATAAATAAAAATGCATCTTTGTATTGAATAATAATTGAATTATGTATATCTTTTTCTATAACCAAAGATGCTATACGACAGTTAAAATTATATTGCAACCATAATTATTTAATATGCGTAATTTTTATACAAGCCTCTAGAAATAAAATTATCATTTGGTAGCTATGCAAATCAATCTTCTTAAAGAAAACACCTATTACCATAAAAACAAAGACATCATCCCACAATGGTATTTGCTTACTGCTACTATCGAAACTTCAAAACAACATTTAATGGTAATTTAGAATTTGGGAATCCGTTCCTTTGTAGGGAAATATTTTCTTAACCGTTTCTTTACGTTATTCTAGAACAGCCGCAGTTGTTAGCTACATTGTACTGAAAGAATTCAGAATGGGCCATAAAAAATCCGAATCATCCTAACAGTTCCGTTCACCTTAGGATTAAGGACGTCATTTCGATCAGATACAATTCAGCCTTAATTCCTTATTCCCTGGACGATATCTATGGTTACACAAAAAGTTACTTTTTACGATGTCATTCTATTTTGGGAAGATGGGCTTTCTTAAGGTCAAAAAGTAACTCTGAGAGTGGAAAGTTTTATTTTCTTGAAGCAATTTTCTCTCGTCAGGCAGAATTTGTTGTTGGAAAAGAAGTAGTTCTGAAGGGTTTTCCTTTTTGGGGTGTTCAAATATTATAACTTGTTTTTCTTGAAGATTAATGATTGTTGAGAGATGTTATAAATTCTTCACAGTTTTGATCAAAATTACGTACAGATAGATACATAAATATAGGGTTGTATTGTGATATGACCCTTACGCGTTCTTTGTTTCCATTTCATGAAAACTATTTTAGAAGCTTTCACTGAGCTATGCCACTGTTGGATCGGTCACAATGATCCAGATGATTTGATGTTACACAGATGGCCACCTAATTCTTCTGATATAACCCCATACGATTTCTTCCTTTGAGGGTTGGTAAAAGATAAAGTGTATGCGCTACCAATTCCCACAAATTTATGTGAAAAACATATTTCTGTTGCTATTCTATCTATTATCTCTGACTCTTTACAACATGTGCATCAGAAATTTAAATCGAATTGATATTACACATGTAACAAAAGGAAGTCATATAAAAAAATTTGTGTAATAAACTTCCCTATTTTTCCGTTGTATTTATGTATTATTTATTATTCTATGTCGTTTATTTATGAAAATATAGCATTTCGAAATCATATTCATTTTGAAAAGCCCTATGAGATTAAAAGTACATTATTTGTTAATTAATTACGATGAACGAACATAACTTTTCACCCAAATGTGTGCTTTGATATCTTTTTCCTGAAAATTTCTTGTCACTCTATATAATTGTTCATTTTCATATAAATGGGCGCTAAGTCCTCTGAAAAGTCAAGGTATATATATATATATATAACTAGTAGGATAATTTTATAAAATGCTTGTAAAATTCAAAACATATTGTTTACTAGTATTAAAGGTTAAGGTATCTATTTATGGAAAGAATGTTTAAATAGTGTTCTTCGACAGCTGGTATTATTATACATTCAGGTGTATATAGTTTAAAATGAGCGGGAAATAAAGGTGCTAGAATTCGTCAATAAAGGGGTAAGTTTTTTTTATAGAATTTTCTTAATAAAACACTAATCGAACACCTTTCGATTTCATTTTAATAGAGTAAAATATATATTTAAAGTAAATTGTAAGAATTTTAGACTTGTTTTGTTGAAAAATGTATGATTGAAATTACAGGTTCACAACTGGATACATTAGGACTCAATGTCCATCATGTTATTATATATTTCTAATTTTAAAAATAATATCATATATAATAAAATGTTATTTATAATGATATTCACAAAAATAATTCCGTTTTTGAAAATGTAAATGTCGAACGTTATACTTCTTATTGTGCATATATAAGCAAGGCAAGCAGTTCGTGAGCAGTTTAGCATAATGTATACAGATGAAAAGACTTCAATGAAGTCACATGCGGAGCTCTCGTGTTGATTAGTTATTTGCTGGCTTTTCTACGAGCACAAATGGAATTTGCAGCTTAAGGAGACAAAGTCATTTCTGAGAGAGGCTAGAAATATTAAACGAATTATATTATATGTAAAATTGGAAATTTACTTAAAATTTCAAACCAGTTACTGTTTTTTATGAATTTAATCACAAGTAACATTTTTTGCCCTATACACTGCTTCAAATTTAAAATTGATAAGGTATGGCAACTTCATGAGCATTCATTCCCGAGTTACTCAATTAAGTATCATATAACCAACCGAATTTAAAAAATTTTTAATCCTGGTTTTTTTCCCAGGTTTCTCTCAGAATGGTGATATTTAATGAAATTATAATAAAATTATTTGTAGAAATACTCTGTAATTTTAGTTGGGTATTAAGAAGATATAATCATACATGAAACTATTTCATTATGAAGTAAGTGGTCGTGGTAGCCTAGTGGTCATGCTTGCGTATTTGCAGCCGGCAGTTTTCATAGAGTCGTGGGTTCGAGACTTAATACCACTAAAGATCCGCTGCTTAGCAGGACTGCTCTACATTAAATACGTCGAGGTACCAAGTCCTTTCGGTGGCGAAATGTAAAAGTTAGAGATTTGGTGTCTTCCTAGTCCATTGATGGAGATTCAAAAACGCGAGGTCTATCGTCAATATCCCTTTTTGCTTCTCAGTGTGACGTTAATAAATACTCACGTCACATTTCATTAAGATTTTTCTTAAGCTACCAATTAACTGACACGTTGATAAAAAAAAATATGTATAATACGAATACCTCTTTTGTATTTACTCTGATGTACTGATATTTTTTTCACTCTATAAATGATGTAGAGACAAAAGCATAACTATCATTTTAAATTAATTACAAAATAACTGTAGCTGTTATAAAATGGTTTGTAATAAAAATAAAATTTTGTAATTATTTTTTTTTCATATCTCCAAATTTATATATTCACCAAAGCTATCGCAATGTACAGGAAAATTAATTCAAAAAAAACTTCAACTTTGTATTTTAAATTAATTTACATTTTTCTTCTGATTTCAATAATTTTCCTGAAATCTTACGTTTTTTTGACCTAAAAATGACGTATTGTTACAAGTAACATTATCTGTAAAAAATAATTTCACCACCGATTACGTATTTTAATCATATCCGCCATTAGACATATGCATCATAATTGTTGTCGAATAAAATAACCATTACTGATAGCCTTAATAAATATGATTTTTCTCAAGGGAGTTAATGACTTTCACCAATAGAAATAAAAGCCTCCTTCTAAAACTAGAGTGAGGATTACACCGCTTTTTTTTATTATTGTTTGTGACAGTTTCAAAACAACGTAACTAGTGAGAAATATAACAACGTCATCATATAACTCACACCCTTTCGGCCTTGTTGCCAGTTTCAGCTTATTAAAATGACCAAGATAAATTAACTACATAAATTACTTAGACAAATTACTTGGAATCCTTCTTAAGTCATCAGCTTAGTCTATAAAGAATGAGAAAGGGTGGTCTGTGCAATTCCACTTTGTTTTAACAAGGGAAGGATTTGGTTCTTGTCATTTATTTTTGTAGAAACTTGGCCTGAAAAAAATGTGTTTTAGTCTTCATTAAAAATTTGTAGTCAATTAGTGTCCAGATGATGTATTATTTTGGCAAAATAGTTGACGGCTTTGTCTTTAATAAGGTGAAAAGAACAGTGAGGCGTTAATGAAAAGGTCATGATTAGCGTTTCCAAGTATAAAATAAACAAATTAAAAAAAAAAAAAAAAACTCTTGTTTACTTATAATTTTCTGTTTGCTTATCTTTCTGATTATGTGAATGTATTGTTAAAAACCTAATTAATTATTTCTATTTCTCATATGAAATTTAGAAAACTATATTTTTAGGAAAAGAATGAAATACATTCGAAATTATAAAAATAATGTAGATGCTTTCTATATATTTGTTACCTGTTTCTGTACATCCTACCATTATTGACATTAAAATAATACCGTATTAGCTGAATATAACGCGATATTTTTCGACTAATGATTTCCCTTTAAAATATTGATTCGTGCTACATTCGAGGTCTAAGTAATGGAATGTAAAAACTTATTATTGTATAACAAGTAAAAATAATAATAACCTGTATTATTAATTATTTATAATAAAAAAATGTTTAACTCGTTAAATTTAATTTCTTTGAATTATTTTATTTAAAATACAAGTATCGCATTCATTCATTTTTAAAACGTTTTTACAACGTTTATCTGTATTTCACTTGGTGTGTGTGTGTCATCAAATTTTGTATTGTTAACCTAACCAACTTCCCATCAATCTATAGCTCTGAAACTTTGGGAATCGTTCTTACTCGATTAACAATGCAATATTTAGACATTTGCGACAAGTTTTAACTATAATTTTTCTTTAATAATGCAGTTCAGCCGAACCAATTAGCGTGATTTCAAAAATTGGCACCAAATTTAGCAATTTTTTTTTTTTTTTTTTGGCTGAACGTCAAGTTCGTAAAACGGACCAGGGTAGCCACATTTGGCAAAATACCGCTAAATAATTTACGTCGCAAAGGGTGGTTGGGTTTAACTGTATTCAAACCATTTAATTTAACGGATGAATTAATTAATTTTAGTTAGTTTTAACGTTTTTATGTATTTCACTTGGTGTCTGTGTGTGTATCAGAGTGTCCTCAGATTTTCTATCGTTAATTTAACCAACTTCCCATCAAGCTAGAGCTCTGAAATTTTGGGAACCTTTCTTACTTGCCTAACAATGCAATATTTAGATATTTGCGACCAGTTTTAACTAACATTTCAATATTTTTTTAATAAACTTTGTCATCATATGAAAACGTTGTTTTTAATTCGTTGGTTTTTATCACGAATTATTTTCTATCTTTACAAATAGTTTTGGAGTTGCGTTGTATTCGGTCTAATACGATACCTATTTTAATAATTAAAGTTTTTTGGTTTTTCTTTTTTTTTTTTTAGTCATCTAACGAATATTTCGAGTTGCTTGTCAAAATCGCAAGAAAACGCTTTAAGAGAAACCGTTTATTGCGTTTTAAAATCCAGGGTATATTTATTAAATTTTAATGAGTAAAACTGATATATTTGGTGCTATCTCGATTTTCCCTTCGACTTACTTGGGAGATTTCTATTTAAATTGAAACCTCATCGATACACGTGCAGTGGTCTTTGCTTTCGAGTTCGTATCTTATTAAATTTAAATTTACACTCTCATCTTAATTAATATTTAAAAATTCTACGTTAAATATTTTCCGTAATTTCTTAATTTGCTGTCAAAATTAGTGATCAAGGTGAAAGAAGCCTGGGATTTCAGAGTGTGAGGACTGTTGAAAAGTTAAAGAGAGAAAAAGATGAGTGACCAGGTTGTGATTGGATGCCCCAGAAGCAAGCTAACGAAGCGACAAACGCATTGGGAAGGACGCTAAATAGAGCAAAACTACAGATAAGAGTCAATGCTATGACAACTGATATTTCTGTGGTCCGCAAGGATTTTGGGAGGTTTTTTTTTTTTTTAAGATACAAAGGAGATGTTATTTTTTATGAAATCAATATTAACTTACCATAACTTAAGCACGGCTACAGGTTTCCGTAACTTCTTAAGCTCATTAAAATCATTTAAACTTATATTTAAAAAAAATTACTAATGGTCTAAATATATAATGAAAATAAGCTATCAATCCAAAAATATAAATTCAAAAAAGTATTCTTAAAAACTCAAATCCACAAAGTTCAATTATTAAGAAATAATACCCAAAATAAATGTCTTAAGAATCAAAATCAAATTAAAAAAAAAATTCCAAATATTTTTTTTCACTTACACCACACCATGTGTATTACAACTACATACATAGATACTTGCTACATACAAGGAAACAAATTAAATTCAGAAAAAAGAGTTACTCACAAATAATCCAAGGATGCTTTATTTCAAATTATAAAACTATTTTAAAAAAAAGAATAAAAAATGAGTTAGAACAGCAATTAACTCAAAACTCTCAATATATCAAAATATGAAAACTAAACTTTAGAAACAACTAGTCAAATTACCACGCAACTTGCATGAAACATTGAAATTAACATTAAAAATGGGGAAACAAATTACAAAAAAATCAGAAATTTATAAAAAGAAATTCTAAAACAAGAAAATAATTAAAAAAAGAAATTTAAAAATGCAAGAAAACGATTATAAAGCATAGCCATCTAACAAACTGTGATTCACAACTAAAAATATACAGAAAAAAATTAAGAAAATAGTCTTTAAATAATAAAATTAAATTAAATTAAAAAATAAATAAACAAATATAAACAATTAAATTAATAAAATTAAAAAATACATGAAATTGTAAAAATAAATAAACAAATATAAAAAATTAAATTAGTAAAATTAAAAATACATGAAATTATAAAAATAAATAAAAAATACGATACATGAAAAATAAACAATAAGTATAAAATATTTTACAAAGTTTAAAAAGTAAAATTAAATTCACATCTACTCCAAAAAGTCCACTCTTTTAAAAGCCAAAAACATTGTCATTGAATAATTAGCTTTAGATCAAGTAAAGGAGAACTTATTTTAAATTATTCTGAATACTTAAATGTATAATAACCATGTTCATATTTCTAAGAAAAAAAATTATATCTAATGTAAATAGCAAAATATTATATATATATATATGGGTTTGTAGTAGAAACACCCGATCATAGAGGGCGCGGCCTCTGCTACTGAAGGGAGTCCACTCTTGAAGGAGAGTCGACGGTAGTCATCGGAACGAGGAAGACGCCCTTGTTGATGACTCTAGACCAGGGCTTCTTAAACTTTTGTCATTCACGACCCCATTTATGATTGCGAGTTTCTTGACGACCCCATACATGAATCATTGTTTAGCTGCAGGCTGCACGTGTGTACGCGCGCGCATTCCTCCCTTTGATTTTGTATGATATTTAGAGGTGGCGGTCAGAGTGGGAAGTCAGCGGCGCGCGGTTTATTCAACATGTATGATTCCGACAAACGCACTAACAATGTATAGCCACAGTATAATAATAGCGATCATCGATCGTTTACTGCTGTCGGTGGAGATAGCTCAAAACCTTCAACAAATGCGCGTGTCTAGACGCTGCAAGTCCACTGTATTCCGCCAACTCTAGTGATATTATAAAAGGGTATCTATAAATATTTGACATTAAAATCTCTCGCGACCGCAGAATTTTGCTACGCGACCCCATTTGGGGTCGCGACCCATAGTTTAAGAAGCCCTGCTCTAGACGATTGATTTATTAAGACGCTGAAGAGTATTGTTTTAATGTTTTTTAAATGTTATTGTGAAATGTCTCGTCCAGTATGTTCAACTTTATGTTCACGTGAAACGTCAATATTAAATGTCTGTGTGCTAATTCAAAGTTTGATTTATTATTTAGTAATATCGGCCAACCCACAAATCAGAAGTGGGATTAGGAATAGAAATAGGGATTGAGGCGCATTATTGAATGTAAGCACATTAGGACTCGATTAGGATATAAAAATCGTGAGAGTATAGGACTCGTGATTAAATTGGGAACATTGACTGAAAAAAAAAGTGTGGATAACTGTGTGCTGACCAAGGATAAATTCAAGACTTTGAGGTGAGTCAGATTTATTCTTATTTGCTAAATATGAAGATTGATGATATTAATGTAGTAGGCGTAGCACTTAAGTATCTCAAGAAAGAAAAAATTAAGACTTTGCATAAGTTTATTTTTGATACTGATGGCGATGCTAAAAATACGGAAAGAATAAGAAATTTTACTGGTTTCGAATTCACAGTAAATGAATCTAATTTTAAGTCTAAATTAAAAACTATTAATGATACTTTTTCATTACATGAATTGATTACCATTTGTGATATTCTGAATATTGCATTCCAAGGAACAAAAACTGAAATAATCAAGAAAATATTAGTTCTATTAAATGATGTTAACTCGCTTTATGAATATATTCAAAATTCGAATCAATCAGAAAGCGAAACGGGAGTAGAAACAAAACAAAACCCGTCAGTGCAGAGCCAGAACATTAATGAGTCAGCAATTCATTCTGAAGAGCGTTGTTATGACTATGGCACCACTCGAAATCAAAACATCTCTGTAAGCTTTTCAGACATTGAAAGTGTTACTTCCTCTTTTAATGGAGAATTGCATGAAAACATTTCAGTTTGGTTAGAGCAGTTTGAGAGCGCTGCGAATATTTTTAATTTATCTGACCTACAAAAGTTTATTTTCGCTAAACGATCGCTTGGTGGTAATACCTTATTATTTGTGAGAAGCGAATTAAATATTACGTCATACCAGGAATTAAAACGTGTGTTGATAGATGAATTCGAGGTCACTACTAATTCAGCCCAATTGCATGAAATATTGAGTAGGCGTAAAATGAAAGAAACTGAATCTGTACAGGAATATTATTTTATAATGAAAGAGTTGGGTAATCGAGGGAGAATTGAAGATACCGCTTTAATGCAATATATTATACGGGGAATTAACGATAGAAATGAAAATAAATTAGTTTTGTATGGTTGCAAAGATTTGCGTGAATTTCGCGAAAAACTGAAGATTTACGAGGTTATAAAAAATGATTTTATGAGAGAAAAAAGTACATATAATTTTAGCAAAGTAAAACAAAACCCAGATAATTTTGTGAATCATAAACGATCAGTTAATTATGATCAGAATACTAAATTTTGTTTTAATTGTGGTGGTAAAGGACATTTATCTAAATTTTGTTCACATAAGAATAAAGGTTTAAAATGTTTCAGATGTCAAAACTTTGGGCATAAGGCGTCTGAATGTTCGAAATTAAATTTGGAAACCAAACCCAACGATAACGTAGAATCTCTCAATATTGCGAAACAAACATATCTGTTCAAAATGGTTCATTTTAGTAATTTAATTATTAACTCATTGATAGATACTGGAAGTCAAGCTACGTTAATTTCTAAGAATATATTTGAAAAGTTAAATATTTGTGAACTGAATCAGTGTAATTCAATTTTATCGGGATTAGGAGATTGTAAAATAAATCCCATAGGTATATTTAAGGGAGAGATACGAATAGATAACTTTAAGTGTTTTACTGATATATGTGTCGTGGAGAATGATGCTATACCGCATAATGCTATTATAGGACTTGATGTAATTTTGCAAGGTGAAGTTCTAATAAATGAAAATGGATTTTCAATAAAAAATAAGTCTCTGTGTGAAGAAAACAATATTATATCGGTTTTGCCAGTTAATGTTAATTGTGATGAAATTGAAGAAAATATAGGCAATAATATTTCAAAATCCATTAAAGATGAAGTGCGTCAATCTATATTAAATTACCAACCGAAGAAGATTAAATCAACTAACATAGAATTAAATATTTTAACTAAAAATAATGAACCAATATATCAACGATCGCGACGTTTACCTTTTTCTGAAAATAAGATTGTTGATGCTCAAATAACTGAAAGGTTAAAACAAGGAATTATAGAACCTTGTTCTTCAATGAATACGAAGTTTACTGAAAAATCAAAAGAAATTATTGAAGCCGAATTTCAAGCTAACTTTGAAAAACAGCGTAACAATCTAAGAAAAGATGCCAAAAAGCAAAAGATTGGAAGACTAATAGCTAATTGTGTGCACAGTGTTCAAGAAAACAGTAAAAAAGGAAAGAAAGAAGGAAGGAAAGAAGAAAGGAAGCTTCATCCAATTCATAAAGATGATATACCTTTACATAAGTATCGTACAGATCATCTAGGACCATTAGAAAGTTCTACAAAAAATATAAATCATCATCGGATTACAATTAGTGCAGAATTTATAAGAAGATGGTGTGTGACATAAACAATCCAATTATACATTTATGTGACTGTGAATCTACCAATTATAACTTTTTCCCAATTATGACAATTTTCCCCCAAACACGACTGGATTTATTTATGTGTTTTGAAGACGTTGAAAGAAAAAGAAAAGTGAAAGAAGACGAAGTGACAAAACAAGACGATGATACTTATACACGATAGTGTTTTCCAAAGACGATGATGTTCCAAGATTGATAAATGCTGTTCGAATTATCAACTTGTTACTGCTTTTGAATTTTCTCTTTTCAGTTTTATTTTTTAGGTTGAGACGATCTTTTGTTAGAATCAAGAAGCTGAGGTCATCTTCTTCCAGGAGGGCCGAGTGTGGGTTTGTAGTAGAAACACCCGATCATAGAGGGCGCGGCCTCTGCTACTGAAGGGAGTCCACTCTTGAAGGAGAGTCGACGGTAGTCATCGGAACGAGGAAGACGCCCTTGTTGATGACTCTAGACGATTGATTTATTAAGACGCTGAAGAGTATTGTTTTAATGTTTTTTAAATGTTATTGTAAAATGTCTCGTCCAGTATGTTCAACTTTATGTTCACGTGAAACGTCAATATTAAATGTCTGTGTGCTAATTCAAAGTTTGATTTATTATTTAGTAATATCGGCCATCCCACACACACACACACACACACACATATATATATATATATATATATATATATATATATGGGCAGAGTTAGTCGAAAAACAGGACTTAAAAGCGAGCGTACCAAGATCAGCATTTCGTTCGCTAGCGCATTTCGTCGAATTTCTTGGTGTTATTTTGCAGTAGTTGCTGAAATCAAAATTGAAACAGTAAAACTGAGTAATCACCAATGTTTAGATGAGGAATCAGATCTCTAATTGTAGGTAGAGTAAAAGCAAGCCTCTCTAAAATCTAGATTTGCAGAGAATTCGATTTAACGCCATGCGTCATGTCCAACTTATGGAAACAGTCGTGTCAAACTTATGGATTACCATTTGTTCATTACAGCGAGGCATAACTGGGATTCTATAGCTTCTCAGATCTGTCATGAGTTGTATGCAGCTCCAATAACCCGAATTTCAAGGGTGACTGTTTCCAAAAGACTTAACGAGACAGGGCTGTTTTTTCAATCAGACATGTTGTTTTCGTCCAGCTTAGATCTGTGAGCAAGATAGTCAGTCCATTTAAAATGATGCAGAGATCTTACAGATTGGAGCATGAATCAATGGGTGACTATTCTCTTCACTGATGAGTCCCGGTTCAGCCTAACCAGTGATTTTCGCCGTACTCGGAGAGAACCAGAGACACTCTACCTGCTCTCCAATGTCTAAGATATCGACCTCTACTGCAGCGATGGCTTGATGATCTGGACAGACATCATTTTAGATGGCCGTACACACCTCCATGTCTTTGAAAGAGGCACTGCGACTCTTGAGAGGTATAGGGAAGAGGTCTTGGAGCCTTATATTCGCCTTTTCAGGGGTCCAATTGGTCCTGATTTTCTTTTAATGGATGACAACGCGAGGTCACATAGAACTTGGCTGGTCGACGAATTTCCAGGAAATGAGAATATTCGCCGGATGTATATATATATATATATATATATATATTGGCCAGCCAGATCTCCAGACTTCAATCCTATAGAGCAGGGGTTCTTAACCCAAAGCCCATGGGTGCCAATGTGCCCACGAAGCAATTTTTGGGCTCCAGCGACTGTCCGCTGTATGCTTTATCAATATTAACTTTATCAATATTAACTAATTTTTTTTCTGGCCACGAGATTCATCATACTTTTAGAAATAATATATAAGACATGAAATTATTGCACTGGCAACACTGTTTTGTTACCTCTAGTAGTGGTAACATTGTTTTGTCTTATCAGTTATTTTTATAGTATCGCCTTTTGAAAAAAGGATCTAACAAATTAAAAAATCCTGTTTCTGTTCCACATATTTTTGTGAATCGTTGATTTCAACAATGAACACAATTAAATCAACAATCAGATCTCGACTTAACGATTGTTATCTGGAAGATGCTATAAGAATAGGAATATCATCCTTTTCTCCTGACTTTGAAAAATTAGTAGATAATATGTAATGCCATAAATCGTATTAAATTTAACTATACTGCTGTTTGTAGAAAATGCAACACCATGAAAGAATCATCAGAATCAAATGAAATTTAATGCAGAAACGACTTGTACTGATACAAATAAATGATGAAATTTTCAAAACAAAAGAAACAAATTAAGCGTCCGAAATCAGTATTTGGTGCAGCCACCATGCGCTGCAATAAGTGCTGCTATACGACGTGGCATGGAGTCAAACAGATGTTGAATATCTGCTTGAGGAAGAGAATTCCATATCGCTTGTATGCGCAACCAAAGTTCGTCTTTGGAAACTGCAGACGCGGATCACGAGCGAGACGCCGACCAACCATATCCCACACGTGCTCAATAGGCGACATATCCGGTGAATAAGCAGGCCAAGGAAGAAGTTGCATGCGTTGTGCTGAACAGAAGTCTCGAACAGTCCGCGCAACATGTGGGCGTGCATTATCCTGCTGAAAGATAGCTCCAGGGATGCCTTGAAGGAAAGGAACGACTTCGGGCTGTAGCACTTCACGGACGTACCTGTTGCTATTGAGATTACCCTCAATTCGTATCAAATTGGATCGTCCATGATACGAAATCGCACCCCAGACCATAACTCCGGGTGTTCGACCACTATGTCGTTCAATAATACACTCAGGAAGGCAGCGTTGACCGGCATAACGTCTAACACGAACACGGCCATCATGGGTCCACAAATTGAAGCGTGATTCATCTGAAAAGACAACTTGGTGCCAATCAGCTCGCCTGTCTCTGTGCTCAAGAGCCCACTGCCGACGCAGCCGTCGATGATTCGCCGTGAGGGGAATCCTGTATAAAGGCACCCTTGCACGCAATCCACGGCGCAGCAGACGACGACGAATTGACGAAGCCGACAATTGTACACCTGTAGCAGTAGACCAACGTGCTGCCAGCTGCCTGGAGGAAGCTGTGCGATCATTCACCGCCATGCGGAGCAGGTGTCGATCATCGCCCTCTGACGTCACCTTCTGTCGTCCAGTGCCTGTTTTTCGAGTTGTTCGGTGCTCGTCGGTCCACTGCTTCCAAACTCGCATCACTGTGGAACTGTTCCGCTGCATACGAGCTGCTATTGCGCGATAGGAAAATCCTCCTTCTCGAAGGCCGATTATCCTCCCTCGTTCAAACTCCGTAAGTTGCTTGAATTTCTTATTCTTCCGTCGTGGAGGCATACTCAGGTCTCACTAAACGTTTGCCACTAACAAATAATCATAGACTTTTTTCAACGTCCCGCTACAGCACTTTATTTATACGCTTTCAGCATCAATTCAGAGGGCGCTGAGCGCGCCGCGCACGCGCGATGGCTCTGAAACTTTATTAATTTGCATAATATCCTATAATTGACATTTGCTGCGAATTTCATTTGATTCTGATGATTCCTTCATGGTGTTGCATTTTCTACAAACAGCAGTTTATTTTGAATTTTTGTTACCTTTTTAGTGTTAGATATTGCTTATGATTTCAGTAAAATAAGGAAATATTAAGAATCGAATTACATTTTTTTGAGCTGCACCCGTCAGCTATTTCCTGCTTGTCAGTTGTGCAACCGCTGCTATAGAGGATGCCTGGGACGCTTTGGGAAGGACAACTGTAATTCGCAACCCCCTTCTGAGAACCATCCAAGACCTGCAAACAGCATTGCTGAACGAGTGGAACCAATAGCCACACACACAAAAGAACTCATAAATTCACTTATTTCCAACATAAAATCACGTCGGGAGGCCTATATATCTATAAGAGTGGAACATACCCCCTATTAACTTACTTTTTTTTCTATTCTGCAATTGTTTTTTTCATACCTGCGACACCGATGAGTAATGTGCACTATAATGTGCATATATCATAGCTATTGAATGTTTATTTTTTGGAATTTTATCAACCCTATGTGTACACCGAATTTCACTAAAATCTGTCCATTAATTCTAGAGGTAATCGACCAAATTGGAAAATTCTTTTAATTTTGAACACCAGAGTGTATATATATGTATGTATATATATGTGTGTGTGTGTGAGTGTGAGTGTGTGTAATTATCTAATGAAGCTTAGTAACGGAAGATAAAAGGGATATTTCGCGGGCATCACAATACAAATTAGAGGGCCGCGGTAGCCTAGTGGTTAAGGTCGTGGACTCGTGGCCGACGGTTTTCGTTCAGTCGCGGGTTCGATCCTTGGCCGCCAACGACCTGCCGTGTAGCCGGGGCTGATGCACGTTAAATCTGTTCGGGGCTCAAAGTCTTCCCGTTGGCGTGGTGTGGATGTTAGGAGAGGGGGGTGCCAGCTCAGGTGTCGTCCTCGTCACTTGACCGTGGTTCAAAATTACGAGGTCCGTCGCCAATAGCCCTCGTGTTGCTTCTAGTGCGACGTTAATAAAAAAAAACTAAACAATACAAATTAATTCCACACAACTTTTGTTATACATAATAATACAAAACGACAAATAGAATGAGGTAGAGCTTTTTATTTTATTTTTTTTTCTTTATGAAATGTTTAGTTATGTTTAAATTACAGTTGTATTTAAGACTTTCAGTTTTTAAAATTTTTAAGCATAATTTAAGATGTTTTATTTGTCTTTTATTTTTAAGTTGGCATTTATCTTGTCAAATACGAGTGGATTAAAATTTAATTTTCAAAAATAAATTTCAAATTGGTTTAAATATTGCTTCCGATTAGATGGGATACTGTTTTAAAATAATAATTTGATATTTTCCGATATCACAGAATATTTGTTTTCTTATAAAACTATATATGAACTCTTATATTATTGAACATTTATTTCTATCATAAAAAAATGAATGTTTCAAAGCTTGATTACCAATCGTTTCATCAAAAATCAAAATTTATTTTTGACTGAAATTTTGTGAGGTTTTAATCACAAGATGAAATAACTACTTTCGAAAACTTAGAATTATTTTTAAAAAGATAAAATTTCCAAACTTGTTTCAAATATTCTTATTTTCTTGAAATGGATAAGAATTGAAGATTGGTATTGTATAAAAACCTTAAAAATATGAATTTTTGTTTTTTTTTTTCACTATACCAGACAAATTTTGGAATCGCTTTATAACTATTAAAGTATTCATAATTACGAATAGCAATCACTTTGTTTATAAGAACATAGCTCCCAAAATGACAGAAATAACGAAAAACATTTATTACCTAATTTTAATGGTGGTATTTTTTTTAATACAAGTACAAAGTTTCATAATTCTAAGTGAGTTATACAGCTATGTATTTCAATTATATTTAACAGAGTGTAATGTAATATTTCATTGTCCTTCAAAACTATAAACTGATTTTTTCTGGACTTTCATTTTCCATAACGGTCATAAAAATGGTATTTGAAAAGCTAACACACTTTTTATAATGTCTTAAGTTTTGAATTTATTTCTTATTATTTTGCATAGTATGTTAGATAATTTTGAGTATGGAACAAAGATTTAGACAAAAAATTAGAGGCAAATGATCTTGGTAGAATGAATTTGGTTAGTGATCTCGGTAAATTCTTAGTATTAATA
>BMAW01075546.1:0-14478 GCA_019974015.1 Nephila pilipes
ATTCTTCAAAATTTGTTTCATCTATCAGTGGCGTACTCAAAAATCAAATTTTTTTGTTCCTCCCCGCCCCGCCCGCCCACATATCGCCATTGACACGAAAGAAGAAATTTCGAAATTTCTTTAGTTTAAAATTACCACTTGTTAAAAACAAAAGAATGCTCTATATCAGTCTTATTCCCTGTTCAAGAATTTATATGATTTTGTCAAATTATAAAATAAAGATCATTTCAGAAAAATGATAAAGATACCATGAGAAGAAAAATTCCTGTTAACCAGAATCAGGAGAAACCCTAACAAGATTGAAAATGTGATACAAATCATTTTAATGGTGTAAAAACGGTAGCAATTTTTAAGAAAAGGTGCTAGTATAATAAGGAAAACTTCTATATGTATTAGTTTTTTACAAAATTATATTTATTCTCCATCTTCAACATTTTGCAAAATATTTAATACTTTTAAATAAGAAATATTTAGACTGATCTACGTGTATTCTAACAGTAAATTATATCGAAATTTCCTCTTCATTTTTTCATTACCAAACAAAGAGTTAGAAACACATACGTGGCTGTTCGCATCCAAAATTTTCCAGGAATATTAATTATTTCTACATCAGGTGGCTTACGTTAGATGATATTTGTTATGTCATATTTTTCAATTTGAGGTGTCGTTTTTATATCAATTTAAGAAATTTTTGAGGAAGAGAATTTTTTAGCTCTCTCTTTATATTGAGGATTCAGATAGTTGATTTTCTACTTTTCTCTTATTTAATGTTGACTTTTGGAATTTTTTCCCCCAGAGTTAAAATAATTTAAAAGCTACTGCTGCTCGTGCCTTTCGCTCATAGCCGAATAAAAAAAAATTAAGAAAAATATTCATTTAAATTCAAAGTTAACAAATCATAAACTTAACAATTTGAGCAAAAGTAAATAAATCGACACAGATTTCTATACTACTGTTCGCTTATTAAAGCCGAGACTACTACTCGTGAACGATACAATACCGCAAAGAGGTGATACACACACATGAATTTTCTTAGACCTGTTTTAGGTACTTACAGTTCACTGTCTCTCTGGAAGAAAAAAAATGCCTCCTGTAAATCTTTCTTCGGAATTTGTTGGGAGAGGAGAGGTACATCTTCTATAATGATGCACCTATCTTTCGTAGTCTTTAAGCACTGACTACGAAAACATATTGGAGACAGCAAAGACTTTTCTATTATTTTCTTTGGAATTCGTTGAGATGGAATCCTTTTTTTTATTATTATTATTTCTTATTGATGTAAAAAATTAAGTATGAGAACAAAAAATTTTTTTTTATAAAGTTTAAAATATCTGAAAAAATATAATAAAAGATTCATTATGAAATATTTCAATTTCTAGAAATATTCTTGAGGGATGTATGTATACGACCTTTTCACCCTCCCTGAGTACTCCACTGCCCTCCATCAACAATTTACCTACTATTGATCCAGTGTTTTCAATGAGAGTAATGATGGAATTTAATGACGCAAGAGCCAGACATGATTAAGCTGCTCCTAAAAAGTAGTAACTGGGATCTAGACGTTTGAAAAATAGGAAAAGGATAAGAATTAGTTGGCAAAGAGGGTCGAAAACAGAAAAGCATCTACTAATCATCAGGCCAATTTCTCTACTTTTCACCTTAGGCAAACTAACAGAATCCATAAATCTCATTCGACTTCACAATTTCACTGGAGCAAATCATATTATTAATCTTAACCAAACAATCTACTGGAGCCGCCTTTCTAGACATATCAAAAGCTTTTGATAAATTTTGGCTTGTTGGTCCCCCCCAACAACTTATCAATGACAACTTATTCTCTGATCTTATTAATCTTCTAGAGATTCTTATAATAGTAATAAGATATTCCATGTAAAATTCAGGATATTCTCTCTGCCCTAGGAGCATTACAGTTGGGGTTGCTTCGGGCAGTTTATTCTGAACTTTGTTTCTATATAAATGATATTCCAAACTACACTCTCACTATATATATGCGCATGACATGGCAAAATAATAAGATAAATTTCAAATATCAATTTGTAAAATTTCAATTGTCGGCCAAACCTATTTTTGGCCAGATTCAAAAACGACGCTGTGTATGGATTGGATATATACTTAGAATGACATCAAATGATAGTACAAGAATTGCGCTGACATGGACACCAGATGGAAAGAGAGGCTATAGATGATAGAAATAAATTTGGATGGACGGGTTGAGGAAATTAGACAGCATTTGACCGAATTAAATGGCATGCAACCGTTGTGGCTTAACCAGAATTGATGGGTATGTCAAAGCCATCCTAGATAAATTCAGAAAACCCAAAACAGTCACTTCCACTCTTAATAAACGTTTTAATATTCTAGGAAACTTCTATGGCAAACGGAGAATTAAAACAAATTTTGATAAACCTGAAACTATTTTATTCACTATAGAAGAGAATTCCCTCTCCAACTTCGTATAACACTGCGATTTCATGGCTTCAG
The DNA here is from genome assembly GCA_019974015.1 of Nephila pilipes. Taxonomy (NCBI): domain Eukaryota; kingdom Metazoa; phylum Arthropoda; class Arachnida; order Araneae; family Nephilidae; genus Nephila; species Nephila pilipes. Next base: position 2,503 of record BMAW01075546.1, read on the forward strand.
TCCATAAAATAATCCAAGCGTTATCATAGTCAAAAATTTCACGTGGAGACTCCATATTACACAAATGCATGAAAAGTTCCGATGATTATCATGTAAAATTCACCCCTAATAAAAGGGTTTTGATAGTTTATTATCGTCGCAATTAGAAGCGATATAAAGGTTATCGTCGACGGATCTCGTAATTTTGAACCTTGGTCAAATGACGAAGGGGACATCTGATCTGGCACCTCCCTATCCAATCTCCTACACCCTATCTTAAGGAGGACTAGACTTGGGATCTCAACAGATTTAACTCACATCAGGCTCCCTACAAGGTGTATCCTTATTGGTATATGGACTCCAATACACGACTGATTGGAAACAACATCAGCTGTATGTTCTTGACCATGACCACTAGGATACCGTGTCCTCCTAATTCAAAGGACCTCATCAATGAAACTGTAAAATGCGGTGCTGATCTACACCTCCATAATGCGCCCAATTTTAACGTATACATGTCTGGTGAGGAGGATTTCAGTGAAGGCAAACATCCAAATTTTAGAAAGCGCTTAGTGTTAGTATGGAATGATCCCTGAAGCCAGAGGGTTTATGCGTAACTAAGAAATCCTCGAAGTATTTAAATTAAGTACCTTTCGGAGAAGCACTAAATATACCTATTAATTTCTTCATTTTTTTAAATTGTCATTGATAATATCCATATAAAAATTCTCGAAAAATACATTCTCAAATCCTTTTAAATTCGAAAGGACATTCTTAATCTCTTCAATTCTTAAACTGTTAATTTGATCCTTCCCCCCCCCTTTGAAATCAAAATTTCACTTTTTAAAGCAAAATTTACAAACTGAAACCGAACATTCTCCACGAACTTAACTTACGAGTACATTTTTATAAGCTTCATCCTGGGTAGCCAATACCAATCAAAAGAGCCACTCTCATTCGACCAACAGCATAACGAGCTCTTATCGCTCAACTTCCATTCCAAAATCATCCATGTCAGAGATAACCTAGTAAGTGGTCGGTGTTGTTTTTGTCGAGTTTTTTAGTTTAGTTTTTTTTTTTATTATTAACGTCACACTAGAAGAAACACGAAGGCTATTGGCGGCGGACCTCGTAATTTTGAACCTTGGCCAAGGGACGAGGAAGACACCTGAGCAGGCACCTCCTCTCATAATTTTCACACCACGCCAACGAGAGGACTTTAGGCCCCAACAGATTTATCGTTCATCAGCCTCGACTACATGACAGGTCTTTGGCAGCCATGGATTGAATCCGCGACTGAACGAAAACCGCCTGTCACGAATACGAAACCATGACAACTAGGCTACCGCGGCCACTTGGTTTTGTCGAGTCGTGTGTTCGAATATTCATGCCACTAAAGACACTCTGTGTAGTGGGCCTGATGCAATTGAAATCTGGTCGAGGTACCTAGTCCTCTCGATGTAGCATGAAACTTTGGAAAGGGAGGTGCCAATTCAGATGTCATGCTCGTCACTTGAAGGAGACTGAAAATTACGAGCTCCATTGCCAATAGTCCCCATTCTGCTTTTTAGTGAGACGCTAATAAATAAACACATCCCATTGCCAAAATCATCCAAAGAATTCAACTTTCTCTTTCGCTTTCATTTACATCAGCTAATAGGAACGCGGCCTTCTCTCACCTTTAAACAATAGCAATTCTTAGAACATTTATTTAAGCAAGTTTGAAGTCCATTTTCAGCCAAGCAACATCACAGCAAACCATGAATTGGTCTAGAGGAGTGCTTCCAGATCCAGGCGCCCATAGGACTTCAGCGTCAATGACGCCAATATTTGATTAGGAAAGTTAAATGTGAAAATTTCTAGATTTAAAAATGAACGCCTGAATTGAATTTTAAAAAATGAAATTCGGTTAACCGCCATTCTAATATTTGAAGTGGGTAAACCTCTGTGATATTGCTGAAGAAAAAAGTTCAGCATATGTGGGTACAAACAGTTATTCAGAAGTATCTTAAAAATTTAGGCAAATTACAAATAAACCATAAAGAGGAGAAAATGAGACCTTAATTTCGACGACCAAGAGAAGCATAGTAAAAGGAGTAAGAAGAAGCCTAAGTGAGGGCTGTAAAAATTGCCTCATCTACTTATACGAGTATTGCAATAGGAAGATGTGCTTCTAGAGAAAATATGCGAAATGTTACTCCGTGTTAGAAATTATCATTAGTCTTTCATTTAAAAGATTTTCATTGCAAATGCAAAGAAAGAGGGAAAAAGAAGGATTTCATTTGCTAAAAATCATATTTCAAAGTCTGAATATTTCTGGGGAATTGCACAGTATTCAATGATGAAAGCTAGTTCAATGTTTTTGGAAATGATGGTTGATGGAACACTTAATGAAAGCCTAACTTAGATCTCTTCTCTAGAACACCATCTTAATGATTAAGCAAAGTGTTGGTTCTTGTATGTCAGCAAAAGGAGCAAAAAAAAAAAAAAAAAAATTAGATTTCATTAAGGGATTCATAAATTATAGGAAATATTTGAATACGCAAAAGAACATTTAAAATAAAATGCCCAGAAGATAGGTTTAGGTAGGTTTCAACAAGATAATGAGCCCAAAATACAGCTAAAATTACTTAGTTATAATTGTTGTTAAAAACAATTGTATACACCAACTCAATCTCTCGATCGTACTGTGATAGAAAACTTGTGGTTTCTATGGGAAAAATCTGTTCAGAAATATAATATCAGAAGCAAAGGTTTCGTTTGGATTTATTAACGCCGCACTTGAAGCAACACGATGGTTATTTGCAGAATATCCAGTGGGACCGAGGTTACCCAAGGGGTTTAGATCTACAAACTGGCCTCCTGCGAGAAAATCACACCCACTCTCCGAATTATTCATATCTAAGAAAAATTCATTCCTCTGCATTGGAGAGTTTTCAGACGAACTAGGGATTATGACTTTAAGGTCCTGAAAGTTCAAAGAACTTGCCGAAAGCAACCCTGAACTTTAGGCCAAAATTTTCATTATTGATGGTGCAGATGTGTTTCAGACCTCGTGTTTTTTTTTTTATATATATAAATATCTTTCTTTTTTATATTGCTATTGTAAATAATAAATTTCTCCACGAGTAAATTTTTTAACTAAACACGTTATTTTTCTTTTAAGAGAATTTAGTTTATTTCTAAAAAAATTTAAATTATTATTCCACCAGGAGAAAACTAGAGTACCAAGAGTCTGTTGTTTAAAAAAGATTTGAAAGCGGATGACCAGACGTTTGAAACCAAAATAGCGAAATCCTCCAGAGGATCAGAATTCCGAACTAATACAAGTGTTTGAATAAGTTTGGAGAAGGATATCTTAAAAATTTTCAGAAATATATTGGTACCGTATTTAATTTTTAAATAGAATTCGGAAGTATTTAAATCACATCGTGGAGGCACACCCACAAACCGGTGATCGCTAAGAGATTCCATATCCGAAAATTCCCACCTACCCACCAAATAAATAATGTTATTAGAAATCGGAAAAAAATATCTGGGTTGCCCTTCCATGAATGAGCCACAAAAGTAGAACCCAATTCTAGCATATTTAAAAAATTTAAATTATGTTGTAAAGATGAAATCGACCGGAGAATCTGCCCAGGTATCAGTAGAACTCATAAACCCAGATGGGAAACCTCGCATTGAAGTCTCCCGTCAGGAGACAATTATGATTCGAAATTTCTTAAACAAAAAATTCATTTATCATAATAACAAAATCTTCTTGAAGGGAGAAATATAAATTTAACAAAAAATATAATTTTTTTTTAAATTTAAATAACATCTATTGTATGATAGGTTTTATTGAATAATTTAGGGTAAATTAATGTATTAAAACAAACAGTGATGCAATAGTTTTAATTTGAGTTGAGCCGGGGCGGGAGGAGTTTAAGGGATTATTAAAATTAAGATAGAGATCTTGGATACGCAGAAGGTTGGATCCGAATTCCGCAAAGGCGTGGAGATACACAGCCCAAATTATTTCAAAGTCCGGACGCGTCGAGTAGCCCTCCGGAATCTTTTTTCTCTCCTCCAAGTCCAAGAACTAGCAAGCGGGGGATTTTTTCAAAGTCCGAAACGTAACCTCTGATGGATAGGGATTCTTCTGATCTAAACAACTTTTTTAAACCCAATTTTTTTTCAAAGTCCAAACCTAACCTCGGGGACTCTGGTCAAAACAAGTGGGTGTGTCCAAATCCTCCCCACTTCATACACTGCATGACACTTATTTCTAGTTCAATTCTTAGTCGTTCAAAGTGAAGGTATAAATTAGACAAATTCTTTATATTAGGATAGGATTTGGATTGGACTGTCATTATCCAATTTGTACCTCTTTTTATTTTAATTGGAAAGTTAATTTTTAAATGGTCATTATTGTTGAATATTTCATTCATTAGAATTAAAGCTTCTTTTAACGAATCAGCGTTAAATGATGCATCTTTTCCAAACAATATAAATCGTGGATATCTACTCATAGGCCTCCTTACATCATATTTTTTTCAGGGAATCAATCTTCCTGAGTTCTGATTCCAGAGAGCAATTGCATCCTCATTGGCCAGATTGATGGCCAAGCCTCCACGACTAATTTTTATTTATTTCGGTTATTATGACCAATAATTTTTTTATTGAGTTCTTAAGTAACTTTGTTTTTAATTGAATTAAAAATTTCACCTGTGGGAGATCGAACAATCACGACCATTTTGGGGTCTATGTTGTTGACGAGAAAGCACTAAAATAGATCCAGGAGTTGCCAAGATCTGCGAATATGTCGGTTTGGTAGTAGGAGGTAGCCACCGTTTCAGAAGCGTCCTTAAGGATTTGAGTATTAATATGAAACTAAATGTTTCCTTCAGGCAATTGATGTTAGCTAACTTGTTTGTTGTGAAAGATTAGTAATAAGCACATGAAAGCTTCATTTTGGCATCCATTCAGTTCAGCTTTGCTCAGTTCAAGTTCTATAATCCGGTTTTGGAGTATTCATTCAGATTAACTCAGGAGTTATTTTCCTCCTCAGAACGCGAAACACACGTTTTATGATTACTTATATCGTTAATCAGAATTTCATTGAATATATTGAAAAAGGAAGTGATATAACTAAATATTTCTGATCTATGAGCTTTAATTTACCTGTCTTCACAGTTGCTCAAGAGTGTTCCAAAATTAATTAGCTTTTCATGTATACATTTGTATTCCTCGGTTGTCGAGTCGGCGGGAACAAGCTCCAAAAGGAAACTCTCCAAAACAGTTTTCATTTTCGAAAATACAAGGACACTACCAATACCAAGTCTTATTTTTAATTAATTTCATATGAAACATAACAATTGCGCAGAAAATCCAGCGGATATAAATCCAAAATAATCAAGGAGATGTTAATGTTGAACACTTATAGAATAAAAAATGAATAAATAAAAGTCAGAGATGGAAACGGTAAGAAAGGGCTCGAATACAAGCACACAGTTACTTGAAACACCAAGCCAGAAACTCAAGCAGAGGCCCCTGGCGAGAAAATACAAAACTTTACCGAAGGTAGGAGCAATTAAATGAAACGGCTGCACCACTCAAAGACTGATAAGGAAGTCGAGAGGGCTATTGGCAACGGAACTCGTAATTTTGAACTTCGGTCAAGGCACAAAGACGACACCTGAGCTAACACCTCTCTCTCCGAATTTCCATATCACGCTAATGGCAGGACTTTGGGCTCCGACATAATTAACGAGCATCAGCCCCGGTTACACGTCGAGTCTTTAGTGGCATCAAGGCTCGAACCCACGACTCGAAGAAAACCGCCGGAAACGAACATGACTCCTAGGCTACAGTGACCTAGAAGCAAAGAACAATTATAGATGGTAATTCAAAAATTTGCCAAAAATATTCACTGAAACCCTTTGAAATCAATGTACACCGTTTGGTAGGTTTTCTAAATGCAACGAAATATTAATTTAAACTTATCTTCAAAACTACTATTTATTCCCACATTTTATCATCAATATTGCTATTATGGTAAATCAAAAATAAATCAGCTTTTATTAATGAAATTATAAATAACACCGGTAAAAAACGAGTTTTTTGAACATGGGTTTTTCTTTTAAACTTCGCACTTTGTGTAACGTAATTTTTTTATGCCTTAAATTTTAAGAGCAAAGGGGAACGTGTCAAATTGAATTTATTCAACAATTAGTTTTAATAATTTATCTTATTATTTGATGTTTATTAAATTTATGTAAAATAAATACGTGTAAATTTTTTTTAGCTCAATTCAGCATCATGTTAATCAATTAAGCTACATGTAATTAAAATTAAAGCAAACGATAAATTATTAAACGACGGATTTGGCGACAAACTTGGAGTGAAATTTAATTCTTTAAATAATCTGTTTTAATCAATTAACTTTTTTATTAAATTATTGTATTGTCATTCAAAACAATCGTGTATAGAAAATTTCAGCTCATTCGAGCGCTTTAAAATGGGAGAAGGCTTTTAAAGATTTGAAACCCAGGCACAGTTACAATGAGGTTAAAGAAAACCCATTAAAAATTAGCAACTTAATCTGATTCTTACAACTAATACTGGCCCCACGTCGGAGATTATTACAAAGAAATTGCAGATACATTTTGCAAAAAATTCACAGAAACTTTATGGAATGAATGTCTGTCTCCTCGGTCTTCGTAGTTAAGATTTAAAAAACTAGCTTCTCTCTCTGACAAAGAGTTCGGTGAACTACAATACTGGTATTGGAGTCCAACCTGTTTGCAAGATCAACTCCGAAATTTCTTTTTTTCCAATTCCACAGTTATATTATTGTTACTTAAACACGGTCGTTATTGGTCCTTCGTTTTACATTCTGAAAATGAATTTATGTTATTCATGTGGTTTTGTTGGAGACGATGACCACTAGATTCACTCCCTCTCTTGTCTTTACTAAAAAAAGTTCTCATATAAACTGTCCTATGGTGGAAGCAAAACCATTTTGACTGAAGTTCGTGTGTGAAAATCATGTATTCTCTTACGGCTAACAAAATTACTCAACAAATTTCTTTATTTCAATTATGTATCTGAATATTTAAACTCTTATTGCTTGTTTATAGTTATATACCTTATACATGTGCAATATATTCTTGTGATAGTATTTCACTTGAGAACCAGACATGGCCATGCTGAGCCAAACAAGTTAATGATGTGATCAAGACATGCGAAAGAACTGGGGAGGGGAATTCGTTGGGGTGAAGGGTCTGAAATGAAGAAGGATCGTTAGGGTATCCCGGGGTGCATCAGCCATGTTTACCTAAGACAGTAAACCACAGAGGAAAGAAAGATCTTTAAGGTGTTTAGTTTAGTTTTTATTAGCGTCACACTAGAAGCAACACGAGGGCTATTGGCGACGGACCTCGTAATTTTGATCCACGGTCAAGTGACGAGGACGACATCTGAGTTAGTACCCCCTCTCCTAACATCCACACCACGCCAAAAGGAGGACTTTGAACCCTGAGAGATTTAACGTGCATCAGCCCCGGCAACACGGCGGGTCTTTGGCGGTCAAGGATCGAATCCGCGGCTGAGAGAAAACCGCCGATCGCTAGTCCACGACCTTGACCACAAAGCTACCGCGGCCCGATCTCTAGGGTGTCTCGGGGCTTTAATGAATTGCGTGGTTTAGGTAGTCGGTGCATCCCTAGCCTTCAAAAAATTCTAGCGTAGATGTTAAATTGAAGACACAATAGGTATCTGAATGAAATGGTTTATTAACAAAAATGAGAACTGATACCCTTGAATGAGAACTCAATCTAGCCCTTGACACCATCGGTGCTAGCGGGTTTCTTAGTAATACAATGTGAACAGCATTTAACCATTTTAAAATATTGATGTTTATTTTACGTAACCTTCAAAAGACTAGTTTAGGTTTTTTTTTTATTAAACGTTGCACTAGAAGCAACGTGAGGGCTATTAGCGACGGATCTCGTAATTTTGAACCTCGGTCAAGTGACGAGGACGACACCTGAGCTGGCGCCCTCCCTTTCCTAACTTCCACGCCACGTGGAGGACTTTGGGCCCCGACAGATTTAACGTGCACCAGCCCCGGCTACACAGCGGGTTTTTGGCAGCCAAGGATCAAACCCACGACTAAAGGAAAACCACTGGTCACAAATCCGAAACCATGACCATTAGGCTACCGCGGCCACTTCAAAAGACTAAATTAGTAAGTAGTTGAATGAATGAGTTATTTTCCAAATAAATCTTAAATGAGCCGATGTACCAAAATCTTTAGAAAAGACCTAGTACGTCAAAATAGATTGTGTGAACGAATGTTGGTTTTTATGGCACAAGAGCCAAATTTGACGATGCTGAATTAAAAATTTAACGTACTCCGCAGAAAAAAAAAACATTAAATACATGAATATTAACACAGAAATAAAATATAATAGTTGATAAAGTTAAACTGAGAGATTAAAAATTTTAAATTTGGTATAAAAAAAACTAATTTTTCTTAAAATAACAAATAAGTTAACGATAGGAGTCAAAATAGATTGTATTCGAAAAGAACAAAATAATAACATAAAGAAAAAGTAATTTCATATCGTGTTAACTCAGTGTCCCGTACAAATAGAAACCTTGTACTCTAAGAGAAAAAGAATGAAAATTGCATTTTGGAAGTCTTAGTGACATCCAGAAATTGACAAAATACCTTCCAATATAATAAAAAAAAATATAAACATGCATTATTTCAAAACTATTGCTTTGGAAGACCGGCATGAAATTAGATAAATTAATTTCCTTAATGAATAAAAAAAAAAATCTTAAGAAAATATAAGGAATAAAAAACTTTCTGACACATTGACATAGACCAAGAACCAAAAGTATGTCTTATATATGTCTATTTAACTGCATTTCAATTTTTTCCTAAAAGAAAAAATTGAATTTGGAAATGAGGATTAGAGCACACTTGTGCAACTTAAAAGATTTTGCGAGCCGCTTTAAAAACTCAATTTAGTGTAGCAGGCAGCATTATATATGTGTGTGTGTGCTCGCACGTGTGTGATGAATTCAATAATCAACTTCTTAATTTTACCTCTTTTAATGCCATTTCAAATTCTCTCGTTAAAAAGTACTACAACTTTCACCTTTCGAACCGCGAGGAGCAACTTATCCTCCTAAACCCCATTAGAGAAATCAAGAACATTCGGCAATAAATTAAGGGAAATTACATGATTCATTGAATTAAATGCACTTGTATCAAATATAATTTTAAAAATTATACTGCAGTTACAACACAATGCTGGAGCTAAATTATTAGCGATCAAAAGATACTGATTAGAGCCAGTCTCTCTGGAACCATTTGCTTCTGGGGCAAATATACTAGACTTGTTGCAGGCAAACCAGCTGTTGCCATTTTGCATGAAATTCACGTAGCATTCCCTCCCTGCGTCTAGTAATGCACACCCATACCTTCAGTTAGTTTCCTGGTTAAGTATACATTTCTGTATCGGCAATTCTGTAAGGTAGCCCACATGCTTTTCAAAAACAAATTCAACTTTGTAATTGTTTCTGTACAAGAATATAGAAGGAAAATTGTGATGATAGCCGAGTCAATATACTGAAATAGTCCCACATTAATGGGATATGATATGAAAAATTCATGGCAGAATATTCATTTGTAATTTAATATATATTAAAAGTTTAAATGTTTGTTCAGATGACTCAGCTCTATGGGCTGCAGTTTGACACCAGGTGGGCCACATGTCGCCTGTGGGTTGGCCATTTCTGGCTTAGAGCATTACAAGCAAAACATATGACAGACATTCTTTATTTATTGTTAGAGAAAAATTAACTGATTTGAATTCATTCTTAACATTTGATACCTAAAATGAATGTCGTAGCTTGAAAGGATCATGTAACAATATTCAATTGTAACTATAATGCCAGCCATCATTAAGTTTCTTTATGTATTGTTTTCACTTATGGCTGAGTGGCAACAGCCAGGATGTAACGGTTTTGGGTGTGGTTAGTTTACTTTCTGTTTTTCGAGACGCTCTGTTGACAGTTGTTTGTTAGCAATGCTGAGATAAAGCTGACGTTGAAACTTGTTAAATAATAAAGAATTTTATTATACGTTGTGTTGCATTCATCTGGAAAACTTGTAGTTCATTTGAGTGACTCATTTTAGTATAGAAGGCGTCCGTATATTTAATTTGACTCTGTAATTAACAAAGAGAAAGAAATTTTCTCATTAAAGTAATCTATTCTATAAAAATGATTATCTGCCATTTCTTTAAAAATATTATTACTTCAAGTTATAAAGGATTGTTGTGAATTTTTTCTTCTTTATTTAGATCTAGCAGATATGAAATTAGGATTAAATATTAGAAATTAATTCATTTGCAAATTAAAATTACATTGGAAAGAAAAAGAACTGCTGTTGCGTCATGATCAAACTCCATGAGAGGTAAATTTCTCTGTTGGAGAGTGGCAACAGAGGTTAGAGAGGAAAAAGCTGTAACGATTGTGTTTTGGAAAAGATGATGGCGAAAGAATAGAGCGTTTAATGTTTGTGCAGTGCTGTTTTGTTTTAAATATATGGTTTAGATGTTTCCTACAATGTTGTCATCTATAAACAAAACTGCCTACATTCATTTTCACAGTAAATTATAATAGGAACTACATTTCTGGCGCCCCCGGGGTGGGCTAGTTTTGTTTTGGAGTTTGATAATGGTAAGAAAATTGAATTTCCATTTTGAAGTTATTGATATAATTAGATATTGAACATAGACATTTATCATTGAATGCATGAACTAATTTAATAAGATAGTAAAAATAGAAGTTATTAAACGAAATAAAACAGCACAGCGTTCTTCATTTACGAAATCATACACTTAGAGAATGTGTTGATTAATGAAAATCCTGACGCAGAAGAAATTAAAACGTGTTTTCGGCAAAAAGAGAGATGGGAGATACGAGATCCATATGCCTTGGAAAGTGGATCGTGCGTTTCTAACAGACAATTATGAGTTGTGCTTGAAAAGACTTGAATGTACTACCAGGAAGTTGGAAAAAATTGGTTTAGAGAAAAGTATCATGAAGTCTTTAGAGAATGGTTAGAAGAAAGAGTTATTGAGGAAGTTCCTGGAACTGAGATACTTGTTGGTACTCATTAACTTCCACACCGACCCGTCATCAAAGAAACATCCACAACCAAGATAAGACCGGTGTTTGATGCCTCTGCTAAGATCCACAACCATCCATCATTAAACGACTGTTTGGAGACTGGAAATAATTTAATTAAAACAATTCCTTCTATTTTGGCGAGATTTAGACTGAAACCAATTGGTGTAATTTCAGATATCAGATGGACTTTTTTACAAATATCCTTACATGAGAAAGATCGAGAATTCGTACGATTTCTTTGGTATGACAATGAGGGCAATATGCGAACTTTCCGGCATGCTCGAGTTCTTTTTGAAATCACCAGCAATCCTTTTCTGTTAATGGCAGTTATTAATCATCATTTATCAAAAGAATCAATTAAAGAACGTTACTCTGAAGAATTTCTTAAAAAATTAATAGATAGTTTTTATGTCGATAATTGCGTAACTAATGTACAAAATAATGCCGAACTAGAAACATTCATCGAATCTGCAACTAATGTAATGAAAGAAGGATGTTTGATCTCAGAGGCTGGGAAAGTTCTGCCGTTCCTGCATCTTCACAAAATGCAATGTCACCAGTATTAGGATTGATTTGGGACAGAAATTCAGATACCTTAGAAATAGGCTCAGAATCTTAGAAATGTGATGAAAAAGAAAAGATAACTAAAAGGAAAATACTTTCATTGGTTAGTCGAGTATTTGATCCCATAGGTTTCTTGGCACCTGTTATGATTCAGCCTAAAGTTTTGCTGCAATCCACTTGGAAAACCAAAGAATCATGGGATGATGAAGTGAACGATGAAATAAAGAAGAAATTTTT